>JAPZAG010003381.1:0-10961 GCA_027475135.1 Bactrocera correcta | reverse complement strand
TAGGTGGTCCATTCGGAAAGTCCAATTTTGGGCAACTTTTTCGAGCATTTCGGCCGGAATAGCCCGAATTTCTTCGGAAATGTTGTCTTCCAAAGCTGGAATAGTTGCTGGCTTATTTCTGTAGACTTTAGACTTGACGTAGCCCCACAAAAAATAGTCTAAAGGCGTTAAATCGCATGATCTTGGTGGCCAACTTACGGGTCCATTTCTTGAGATGAATTGTTGTCCGAAGTTTTCCCTCAAAATGGCCATAGAATCGCGAGCTGTGTGGCATGTAGCGCGATCTTGTTGAAACCACATGTCAACCAAGTTCAGTTCTTCCATTTTTGGCAACAAAAAGTTTGTTAGCATCGAACGATAGCGATCGCCATTCACCGTAACGTTGCGTCCAACAGCATCTTTGAAAAAATACGGTCCAATGATTCCACCAGCGTACAAACCACACCAAACAGTGCATTTTTCGGGATGCATGGGCAGTTCTTGAACGGCTTCTGGTTGCTCTTCACCCCAAATGCGGCAATTTTGCTTATTTACGTAGCCATTCAACCAGAAATGAGCCTCATCGCTCATCGGACACGGACGCGAAACACATTTCGAACCGAACACTGATTTTGGTAATAAAATTCAATGATTTGCAAGCGTTGCTCGTTAGTAAGTCTATTCATGATGAAATGTCAAAGCATACTGAGCATCTTTCTCTTTGACACCATGTCTGACATCCCACGTGATCTGTCAAATACTACTGCATGAAAATCCTAACCTCAAAAAAATCACCCGTTACAATATAATCTTAAAAAAACAAACGCCAAAGAATGTTCTTTCGAATGATAATGAAGTTTACCTTTTAAATGTGTAATTTCTGTGTTTTTGCTTAAAAAAAAAGTACGGTTTCTAGAAATATATCACCCTGTATTATTACAACAATATGTATACCCTGAACGGGGTGTATTAAGCTTGCCACGAAGTTTGTAACACACGTCGGAGACCCTACAAATAAGATTGAGCTGAGTCGATTTAGCCATGACCGTCGACTGTCTGTGTATATACGAACTAGTCCCTCAATTTTTAAGATGTCGTTTTGAAATTTTGCAAACCCCATTTTCTCTTCAATAAGGTGCTAATTTGTCGGAACTGCCGATATCGGACCACTATAACATATAGCTGCCATTCAAACTGAACAATTGGAATGAAGTTTTTGTAAGGAAAACTTTCGCATTTGACAATGTATCTTCACAAAAGTTGGCACAGGTTCTTCTTCTTCTTTACTGGCGTAGACACCGCTTACGCGATTATAGCCGAGTCGACAACAGCGCGCCAGTCGTTTCTTCTCTTCGCTACGTGGCGCCAATTGGATATTCCAAGCGAGGCCAGGTCCTTCTCCACTTGGTCCTTCCAACGGAGTGGAGGTCTTCCTCTTCCTCTGCTTTCCGCGGCGGGTACTGCGTCGAATACTTTCAGAGCTGGAGTGTTTTCATCCATCCGGACAACTTGACCTAGCCAGCGTAGCCGCTGTCTTTTAATTCGCTGAACAATGTCAATGTCGTCGTATATCTCGTACAGCTCATCGTTCCATCGAATGCGATATTCGCCGTGGCCAACGCGCAAAGGACCATAAATCTTTCGAAGAACCTTTCTCTCGAAAACTTGCAACGTCGACTCATCCATTGTTGACATCGTCCAAGCCTCTGCACCATATAGTAGGACGGGAATTATGAGTGACTTATAGAGTTTGGTTTTGGTTCGTTGAGAGGGGACTTTGCTTCTCAATTGCCTACTCAGTCCGAAGTAGCACCTGTTTGCAAGAGTTATCCTGCGTTGGATTTCCAGGCTGACACTGTTGGTGTTGTTTACGCTGGTTCCAAGATAGACGAAATTATCACAACTTCAAAGTTATGACTGTCAACAGTGACGTGAGTGCCAAGTCGCGAGTGCGACGACTGTTTGTTTGATGACAAGAGATATTTCGTCTTGCCCTCGTTCACTGCCAGACCCATTTCTTTTGCTTCCTTATCCAGTCTGGAGTAAGCAGAACTAACGGCACGGGTGTTGAGGCCCATGATATCAATATCATCGGCATACGCCAGCAGTTGCACACCCTTATAGAAGATGGTACCTTCTCTGTTGAGTTCTGCAGCTCGAACTATTTTCTCCAGAAGCAGGTTGAAAAAGTCGCACGGTAAGGAATCGCCTTGTCTGAAACCTCGTTTGGTATCGAACGGCTCGGAGAGGTCCTTCCCGATTCTGACGGAGCTTTTCGTGTTGCTCAACGTCAGCTTACACAGCCGTATTAGTTTTGAGGGGATACCAAATTCAGACATCGCATCATAAAGGCAGCTCCTTTTCGTGCTGTCGAAAGCAGCTTTGAAATCGACAAAGAGGTGGTGTGTGTCGATTCTCCTTTTACGGGTCTTTCCAAGATTTGGCTCATCGTGAATATCTGGTCGATTGTTGATTTACCAGGTCTAAAGCCACACTGATAAGGTCCAATCAGTTTGTTGACGGTGGGCTTTAATCTTTCACACAATACGATCGACAGAACCTTATATGCGATGTTGAGGAGGCTAATCCCACGGTAGTTGGCGCAGATTGTGGGGTCTCCTTTTTTATTGATTGGACATAGCACACTTAAATTCCAATCGTTAGGCATACGTTCGTCCGACCATATTTTGCAAAGAAGCTGATGTATGCACCTTATCAGCTTTTCGCCGCCGTGTTTGAATAGCTCGGCCGGCAATCCATCGGCCCCTGCCGCTTTGCTGTTTTTCAGGCGGGCAATTGCTATTCGAACTTCTTCATGGTCGGGCAATGGAACGTCTGCTCCATCGTCATCGATCTTCAACTCTCGGTATCTATCCCATCCTGCACGTGTTGTGGTTGATCGTAACGTTGCGAGGTAGGCAGCCTGTTTTCTCTCCGCTGCGACACGGCACTCGTCGTCGTACCAGCTGTTCTTTTGCACTTTCCGAAAGCCAATGGTTTCGGTTGCAGCTGTACGTAAGGAGTTTGAAATGCCGTCCCACAGTTCTCTTATACCGAGTTGTTGCCGAGTGCTCTCAGAGAGCAGAAGTGCAAGCCGAGTAGAAAAACGTTCGGCTGTCTGTTGTGATTGCAGCTTCTCGACGTCGAACCATCCTTGTGTTTGTTGGCGTGCGTTTTTTGCTGCACAGAGGCGGGTGCGAATTTTGGCTGCAACAATATAGTGGTCCGAGTCGATGTTAGGACCTCGGAGCGCACGCACATCTAAAACACTGGAGACGTGTCTTCCGTCTATCACAACATGATCGATCTGGTTGGTGGTTTTTCGATCAGGAGACAGCCAGGTAGCTTGATGTATCTTCTTATGCTGGAATCTAGTACTACAGATAACCATATTTCGGGCCCCGGCGAAGTCGATCAGCCTCAACCCATTTGGGGATGTTTCCTCGTGGAGGCTGAATTTACCGACCGTAGTGCCAAAGATACCTTCTTTCCCCACCCTGGCATTGAAGTCGCCAAGCACGATTTTGACATCATGGCGGGGGCATCTCTCATAAGTGCGCTCCAAGCACTCATAAAAGGCATCTTTGGTCACATCGTCCTTCTCTTCCGTCGGGGCGTGGACGCAAATCAGCGATATGTTGAAGAACCTCGCTTTGATGCGGATTGTGGCTAGACGTTCATTCTCCGGAGTGAATGATAGTACTCGGCGACGGAGTCTCTCTCCCACCACAAATCCAACACCAAACTTGCGCTCCTTTATATAGCCACTGTAGTAAATGTCACAAGGACCTACTCGTATTTGTCCTTGCCCCGTCCATCGCATTTCTTGGACGGCGGTGATGTCAGCCTTTATCTTTACGAGGACATCTACCAGCTGGGCAGCGGCACCTTCCCAATTAAGGGACCGGACATTCCAGGTGCATGCCCTCAAATCATAGTCCTTATTTCGTTTGCCATGGTCGTCATCAAAAGGGGGGGCTCTCATCCGAGGCTGTTTTTTTCCTTTCGTTGGCACAGGTTATTTTCTATTATTTTCTTATTTTCGAAGAAATTGTTCAGATCAGCTTACCATACTATATAGCTGCTATACAAATTGAACGATCGCCCAAACGATCTTTAAAAATTATTTTAGCTGATTCTCCCAGTCTGTCCTATGCCACTAAAATTTTTGACTATTAGTCGTCAATGCTCACCCCCTTTGAATAATTTGTACCAATCCAAAACACTTGCTCTCGACAAACAATTATCGCCATTATTGGAACTTCCTTGTTGAATAATTTTATGTTACAAATGATACATATACTAATTGGACACTGAAAACATGCAGTAACGGTGAAATAGAAAGTTACAGCTGGCTGACCTATGAAGATAAGTAAAACACCGTAACCATAGCTGCGGTGTGTATATTTCCATAACTTTTTTTGCATATATTTTTTTTGTCCAGCGAAGTCATCATCGGTCGACATCATCATGATGGAACAGCTGATTTAGACATGCAGCAGCAGCAACGTTGAAATGTTAAAATTTGCCAGCGGGCAGATTGGCGTGTCATGTTGGGATGTTATTATCAGACAGCGAATGTGAAAGTTGAAATGGTTTTTAGTTTGCGTTTGTCATTATTTTACTTGTATTACGTAAGATTGAAAGAAAATTTTAATAACATTCAGAATTTCCACCCAGACAAGAACCATCACATTAAGTTGCTGAGTGTAGTTTTTTGGAAATGGCAAGATCAAGAATTTTGCAATTGGAAAAATGAAGAGAAGGGAACAAATGTTTTATTAATAAAATATTATATATAAATATAGTTAACATAGTATATCTCTTAAAAATGGACTACCAGGTAACTGTAAAATAAATCGTATCAGGCTTTTATTCTATTCTGATGATTTTTTTGTTTGCTTAATATTATATACAAGACACCTATATTGAATTGCGTAATTTTTATGTTAAATCTCAGTTAAGATTTTTTAACTAAAAATTTAGTGACCAAATGCAAAATGATCTAAATAAACATTGCATTTCATTAGTAAGTGGTTTAGAAATAAATTTTATTAAATAGAAATATTTATTTATATATTATTATTACACATTTGTATGTTAAAACTTATATTTTATTAAAATTTCAGTAGTAAACTCAGAATAGTTAAAATATAGAAATTCGCTAAATTTGTTTGTTGCATCGAAAAAAATAACTGCCACAAATACAAAGATAGCTTACAAGAACTTAATTCTTATCGCTATTCGAATAACTTTTTCGAAGATTCCATTATTTCCCTTGATATTAATCAGTTCTTCAAGATATCTCGTCTAATAAAAATGTTTTGGATACAAGCCCCTGATTAAGATGATTTAGCTATATCCTATCCTATACCATTTTGACATCGGTGATTTCGAAAGATTAGTAGCTTCTTTGGAAGAAAAAAACATGTGCACAATTTCAGATCGATATCTCAAAGATTAAGAAACTATTTCTTTAATGGCGTAAACACCGCTTTCGCGATTATAGGCAAGGATAGAGCCATATAAGTTCACGCAAGTGAGGAAAGTTGTCTGATTGCCATTCAATTGGGCGTGGACAAAAAAGTTTCTTTTATATATGGCTCAAGCACGTCACGATTGCCGGTAGTAGACCAAGTATCCTCTGGGTCTTCAAAAAGCATCCGTTTGAAGGCGAGCTAAAGTAAGAAGGCGAAACAGGGTTGTGTGCAGTGTTTGGGACCAGCCATGTAAAAATACAACTAATGAAAAAACTGAAAAAATAAATATGTGTAAATACTAACTGATAAACAGATAATTTATATATTATAAGATTTCCAACGCTCTCTCCTGTGTGTTGAAAACTTGCTAGCAAATTTAGTTTTAAATTTTCAGAGTATAATTAAATCAGATATGTTTTCGAAATTTATATTTTAGTCTGTCATATGTAAATACGAGTAGTTCTTTTCCATTAATTTAAGGACATTTTTATTGATTATTGATAAACATAGGGTTTTAGCACTGTGATCGGTTTTTAAGCAATTCCCCACCAGCATTTGTTCTTTCAAGTCACCAATGTCCAATACGAAGCGTTTTTGTACCAAAATATGTAAGCTCGTGGTACCTTTTTTTAATAAATATTTACATATTTTTGATTATGTGCGAGCTTCTTCAATCACTTTTGGTGAGCAGTACTGCAGAGGCCAAAACAATATATGAGACCTGGTCTACGAAAAGGAGGCTTAAATGTTCAAAAAAAATCAATTTTTTTTTTTTTTTTTGACACCTAAGCCCCCTTTTCGTAGACCAGGTCACATATTTTTAACAAAATATCGCGCTGATATAAATTTAATGTAAAAATGGATATTATTACTTTGGAAGTGTTATTAAACTGATTTTATACATTTTTTGTATTGCGGCATTCAATAGGACACCTCACCGATTAACCGATATTTATTTATAAAAACCATTCGAACATTTGTATTTATTTTTGATATGTAGCGTTTAGGAGGAATATAACTCTTTAGACTTGAGAAGACAAAGCTGAGAGCAACAATTTTTTTAAGGGGTAACATGTGTTTACGGGATTCCAATAATCAATGTTTTTACTATCTTATTTAAATTTATATTACCTCTGAAACATTGTCTTTAATTTTCAAGTTGATGCGGGTAATAGTTTCGGAAATACGGCCTTCAGGACCTGTGAGCTCGAGTCTAGCTAGGCTAAGTGCGCCGTCTTCAAACGCATTTTTCTTAAGGGGTTAGGGGTAGTCAGAGGCACGAAAAAATGAGAATTTTCAGTATTTTTTTTTACTACTAAATCATGTCATTTTACAAAAGTAGTAATATGGCATTATTACAGAATGTATTGACTTGAAGTCACGAAAATTTAAAAAAAAAATTAATTTCCAAAGTTACAGTTGTTTGTGTTGACCCTGTTCCAAAAAAAGGTACTTGCGGTGACAAGTATAAGACCTTGGAGACTCATCTAAAACCAATCAGACAAAAAAGAAAATAGATTTATAAATAGATAATCCCGGGCCTGAGCGAAGGATTTTATTTTGTTTTCAAAATTAATAAAATGGCGGCCTCAGGAAATTTTTTTCTTAATTTTTTCGAAAAAATCAACAGTTAATTGGTCTTAAAAAATCGAAATTTTCGAAAAAATAAAAATATAATAATTCTTGAGGCTGTTTTAATTTCATTAAAATCTACTGAACGATTTTTGAGGTGCAGTTGTCACCGATTAAAAGAACATAGTTTTGAGAAAAACGCGTTTAAAGTTTCACACTAGCGCTTTGAAGTACCCGAGCTCCCTTTGTTATTTGCCGAATAACTCAAAAACTTATTATTGGATCAAAGTAATATTTTTTAAATATTACACTAAACGAAAATGCAAACAAATGCAGTTGTCACCGATTAAAAGAACATAGTTTTGAGAAAAACGCGTTTAAAGTTTCACACTAGCGCTTTGAAGTACCCGAGCTCCCTTTGTTATTTGTCGAATAACTCAAAAACTTATTATTGGATCAAAGTAATATTTTTTAAATATTACACTAAACGAAAATGCAAAAAAAAGTAATTTTTTGAAAGTTCTAACTAAACCTAACCGCTTAAAACTGTGTTTTCGAAGTCAGTTGGGAAGATTTCCCAAGAACTACTCAACCGATCTTTATGAAATTTTACAAAGATCTATGAGATACTGTTCTTATTTTCCTTGAAATTTTCATTTCATTTTTAAAAATGTCTGCCAAAAATCCAATTTTCAGTTTTTTTTCTTCTTCTCAGTTCTAAGGTAAGGTTTTAACTAAATTATGCATTTCTTCACTTACAAATATTTCATTTTTTATATAAGAAAAAAATTAGTGGAAAAGGATGCTTTTTAACCGAGAAAACCCATGTATGTTATTTCTTAACTTTATTTGTTCTAGATTAATATTCTGCAAAAGCAAGCAAATACATATATAGAATAAAAATGTGTTACGTGAGGAGTAAAAAGGGTTGTGGTCCGATTTTCCCATTTCAGCAATATATATACCCACATAAGAATTGAAATCGGTCAAGTAGTGCCTGTTACTGCGACAATCGGATATAAGTAATCGAAAAAGACCCGGATTTTTATTCGGCCAAGGACTGTCAACTGGGTACCATTTCTCAAAATTACATCAGAAATATCTACTACCGCTACAACAACACAAATGATAAGATATTGCCATAACCCATATTCGCTCCGACTTTTAATGCTTCTGAAGGGTGGTTTTTATAAATTGTGGCAACTTTAGTAGTTTTTAACATAACGTTAATTTAGGCGCTGAGTGGGTTATCATTGGATATCATCCATTTTCATACTGTCTAGAAAGGTGCTGACAGCAAAACTAATTCATATAGAATTTGTATTTAATGAGCTAAATACATTATATATAACATACATTACTAGCGACTTAGTACAAGGGGTAATACACTTAAAAGAGTTACAAAAGGATTAATATTTTTTTCGTTCGTACAAATTTTTAAGTTTAAAAGATAAGGGCGGATGACTATGAATTACAAAATTGTGAATTTTAAATATTTAATAAAAATTCTGGAGCTTATATTCGACCGAATCATTATAATTACTCTATTTATTTCTAATGAAACGAAGAGTATTTCTTCTATGTTTATCTTCTGAACTTTCACTCTCTGTTTTCATTATTGTACCCATGAAAACAAAGTAACAATTATAATACAAAGTGGTTCTAATGTAAACATCTATATGTCTGGTGCGTTAGAATCTGCTATCTTTACCGATTTTCCAGAGAGAATTTTAAGACATTTCATAGATTTGAAGTGAAGTTATTGCGTTTTAGGTGTCGAACAAAGAGCCAACAGGAAATTTTAAAAATTGGTAAAACTTTTATTGAAACGTTTCAATTAATGGAGCAAGTTTATGGCAATGGTTGCCTATCCCGTATCAGAGGGCACGAGTGGTTTCAACGTTCAACGTGATCACCGGAAATCCCATCGAAACTATGCGTGAATTCATCAAAAATCTGCCGAAATCATCATTGAAATTCATGGAAATGGAATTGAACATCTTCAAAACATCGATTTATCGCATTTTCACCGAACATTTGGGGTTACGAAAGGTGTGTGCACGGTTTGTTCCGCACAAATTGACTGACGAATTTGTTCCTCCCGGCAAAAATGTTAATGCGGCTTTCTGCCTTGGAGTTTTGAAGCGTTTGGTGCGCCGTATTCGATGTATTCGGCCCAAATATCGCGAAAATGAAAGTTGGGCGTTTATTGCACGATAATGCGCCGTCTCATCGATCGACACATGTGACCGATTATTTGATCAAAAAAGTACAGGGTAGGCCATTTAAAGTGGACCCATCTGGCAATGCTGTAACTTTTAACAGCGCTGACAAATCGGCTAATGTCATACCGCGTTAGAAGCGTCATTCGAAGACAATTTATACCATGGAACAGTACACTCCAAAAGAACGCGCTGAAATTGTTCAGCTTTATATTCAAAATAACTTTTCAATTGTGTTTGTGCGTTTCGCAAAAAAAATAAAGTGAAAAATGCTCCAGTTAAGAACACAATTAAGTCTTTATACGCAAAATTTGTGAACACCGGTAATCTCAGTAATGCCAGTCATGCATCCAGACAACGCACAAGACGTTCTGATGAAAATATCGAAGCTGTACGAGCCAGTATTGAGGAGACTCCATCGACATCGAGTTATCGCCGCTCTCAGGAATTAGACATCTCTCGCACCACTCTCCGAGGCATAATTCATAAAGATTTGAAGATGTTTCCATATAAAATTCAAATGGCACAAAAACTAAACCCAGCTGATTATCCGCGACGCCTTAATTTTGGCAAATGGGCCATCGAAATGGCTGAAAACGAACTTGACTTTTGGCGAAAACTCATCATGTCAGACGAGGCACATTTCTCGTTGAATGGAGGCGTAAACAAGCAAAATTGCCGATTTTATGCCACCGAAAATCCTCAGTTAATTGAAGAACAGCTTCTTTACGACCAAAAAGTAACAGTTTGGTGCGGTGTTTGCGCGAATATGATCATCGGACCGTATTTTTTCGAAGACGATGATGGAGCCACGACAACAGTCAATGGTGAGCGTTATCGAGCCATGATAACGGATTTTGTGATACCCATTATTCGCGAAAATGACATGGATAACTTCTGGTTTCAACAGGACGGGGCTACATGCCATACAGCTCGACCAACAATCAATTTATTGCGACCATTTTTCCCCGGGCGATTGATATCGAAAAATGGTGATGTTGACTGGCCACCGAGATCACCAGATTTGACGCCACCAGACTTTTATTTGTGGGGTTATTTGAAATCCAAGGTATACGCTAATAAGCCAAAGACCTTAGTTCAACTGAAAGCCAACATTCGACGTGAAACAGCCGCCATATCATCCGAAACATTGGCCAAAGTCATGGAAAATGTCGAAAAAAGAGTGCATTTAGCTGTCAAAGCTAAAGGTGCCCATTTACGCGATCTAATTTTTAAATATTAGCTGAAACAAATCCCCTTGGACCAAAATAAATTATTTTTGAAATGAACAAAAAACATTGTTTTCTTTTGTTCTTTTTTTTTTAGAAACAAATGGGTCAACTTTAAATGGCCTACCCTGTATTAACCACCCCCTGTATTCACCTGATATGGCACCGCTTTTGCTTTAATTAAAGCCACTTACAACATTGTTGTTTGTTTCAACTATTTCTTAATCAATAGAAGATAAGATATAAGTTAGTTGAGTATGCGTGTATACATGCGCAACCGCTCGATGTGCAGAATATATGAAAAATGTGGTGGTAAATTAAGGAGCTTGGACGTGACATACGTGTTGTATACGTAACTTTTGCAAAAACTCATACTACCACCAGAATGTATAAGACAATTTGAATATCACGCGCATTTTTGACTAATGTTTTGGAGTTTTGGGTATACCTAAAACCGAGGTTTACCCCAATACAAGTGA
>JAPZAG010003380.1:0-10965 GCA_027475135.1 Bactrocera correcta | reverse complement strand
CCTTATTCGCCCGACATGTCCCCTTGTGACTTTTTTTTGTTTCCTAAAACAAAATCGGTGGCCAAGGGAACCCATTTTGAGTCGATTACGGACATTCGGGCGGCCGTGACGAGGGTATTCGCGGACATTCCAGTCGAAGAAATGTTGCGAAGCATGGAAACGCACTGGAATGTATAGCTGCACAAGGGGACTACTTTGAAGGGGATGGCAGAGTTGTAGAATAATTTTCAAATATACGGTTTTTATGGAATCAGTCTCATTACTTAATTGTCATACCTCGTATGGGGATTGAACGGGTTTATCTTTCAATTTCATCCATTTTCCATCGGTAAGAATTTTTGTAAAAACCGATTACGCCCATCTACGAACTCGAATTTTTTTTTCATGTATGAATTTATGAATATGTATGAATTTATATATATCTTTCAATCTGTCCAAATTGTTAGAATTACACGGTGATGGCGGTGCCAAAGGTACTGATGCTGTTGTTTCTTCGGAAGGCGCTGTTGCCGAAAGACCCGAAGGTTATGAACCTCCAGTACAGGAATCTGTTTAATATAATAATTAATTAAACAACATACACTTTATAATGTAGAAGATACAAAGGAAAGAAAATATATATATATATGTATACATATATATATAACCGATCTCCTGGGCCCGTATTTGTTTGTAATATCATTAAAGAAATTTAAGGAAGGGAATTCCACTTGTGGACACCCAAACGTCGAAAGCGATTTGTCACATATATATATAGAATTATAAAGATGGCACTCATACCACATGGACACAAAAGCAAGAAGACCGAAGAAATAATAAAGAGGCTATAAATAAATTACTATTGTATATATGTTATAATAGCGTAATGTAGTTGTTTGCTTTGCAACGTAGCGATATTTTCAATTCTTATACACAAATAACATATCTGTTTGACACACATAAAGTTGAGAATTGTGTAATTTCTTCGTGTCTCCATTGTTCCGCCACCTGAAGGCGTCTGCGGTAGCGGAAAGATGACAAATGAGCGTTAGACAGGCGGCGAGAATTTGGACACTGTGTTCACGTAATTGAAGCTGAAAATAACCCTAGAGCCGTGGGCTCAAAGTGGTGAATAAACCAAAAAGTTATTATATCGACCATGCCGACTGTCGTACCAAAATTATGACTCTTACTATGATGAAATATTACGAAAAAAATAAAAGAGTTTCATATAAAGTGACAAGGAATAAACATGTAAATATTTTTTAGCTGCGTTCTTAACACACAATAATTTATATTTTGATTTTGAGTCAAGTAAACGCTGTTTAACATATGGGGCTAAATTCAAAGCTCCGTTCACTACTCAGTCCTCTTGGTTTTATAATACAGGAAAAAATTAATTAGTTAAGGATATAAGGCATATAAATGTTAAATAACCAATTTATTAACGTATTTAATTCAAAAGCTATTAATCACAAAAATACCCAAAGGCTTTATAAAACAGAATTTGTTTCGGGAGATGTTGATCATATCTCTAAACCTGGCCTGGTTGTAACATTTCAGTAGTGGTTTAAAATTGTGCATTCCTGCTGCCAGTGCCGTTCTATTTCTCCTCCGAGTGGAGCAACTCTTTTATGTTGAGTGTTCACTGGATTTTTTTAAACGGTGGTTGTTAAAAACTGTGATTTTTCAAGAGGAAATAAAAGGCATTCCATAATTTGATGCTACTGGTAAATTTTTAGTTTTATTATATAAAAAGAGGTTGATATTACGTTTTAACAATCACATCGAGAAAAATACCTCCGCGGCTGGCTCCAATAAATTCCAGTCGCCACGTCTAATTTCATCCTCTTTTTGTAGAAATTAAAGACATATGACAAGCGACTTCACATAAACCTACAAAAAATATTACAGCGGCTTCATTTTGTATGATTTTTTACGGATACGCCCTGTAAAAGATTGAGTCAATTAATTAATTATAATCAAAAGACGTTCACTCAATATCTTCTAAATCTGGCAAGAAAAAGCCATTTATCATGGCGTAAAAGTATTTGTCGCCCGTTGAATGCAATGCCTTTTCAGCTTAATTTTTGAAGAAATATTGAGCTAAGATTCCCTCTGCTCATAAGTGGGCCGTGGATTCATTTGAGCATGAAAAGGCGTCTCAACAATGGTTTGTGAGCTAATATCACTCCAAATGCGACAATTTTATTTTGCTCACTTTTAGTTGAATATGAACCCATTCATCAGGTTTATCGCTGAACAAAATATTGTTGGAAAAACCAGAATCGATGCCCATTTCGTTTGGGGCACACTCACTAAATGTTGATCCGGAGTAAGTCTGTTTCTAAGAAAATAGAAAACCAAAATTATTATAAATTAAGTAAAAGTTGTTAAAAAGATCAACTTCGAAAAAATACTACCTCATTGAAAATCATACACCTAAAAAACACATTAGCCCTACAAGCAATTCACAATTTTACTTTTCGAATGACACGTCATGGAATGTGGATTCTCTTCCCCACTTCTTCCTAAAGCAGTTAGACCAATATTCTCTTGGTCACAATGGGCGGCCACTCTTTTACTAACTTTTGCTCGTTTAACACCTGTTTTGTTTGTTTTGGATTACACTGCTTTCTTGTTATATGAAATTATACATTAAGAAAATTTTTGCACTTCATTAAACGTCAGTACGTCGATAAATCACTTACACCTAGTATGTTTTCATACTCCTGGCTTAAATTTCGTATTTTTAGCTATCCGTGACTAAATAAAATCGAATAAGCATATGTCTCATAACTGAATGTAGATTATCTCTGCTTTAAAAGAGAAAACACTATTAGAAATGCTTTATTATCTGCTCGACAATTAGAAAATCATTAAATATTCACGAATACCAAATACGCATAAGGTAAACGCATGTTCATCATATGCCATGTGGTATCACTACCTACATATGTATGTTATGTTGCAATTGTGAATAATTGAAACTCAGTTAGTAAAAAATTTTATATCATTTACGATTTTAGGAAGTCTTAAATCTGGAAAATATCAGTAGGCAACAATATCCTCTATTGATACTCGTAGGAAAAGGCTTCGTATTTAGAGGTAATTTACATACAGCTGATAACACTTAATTTCAAATGTTTTTTGTTTTTTTTTTTTCATTATTTCATTTATCACTGTCTTCAGAAAACAAACAGTACCGCATGGTCATCGACTACAGGAAGCTCAATGCAGCCACGACTGCGGATAGGTACCCTATCCCCGAGATAACAGAAGTTATCTCCCAGCTGAGCAACAGCAATTTTTTCTCTGTACTTGATCTAAAAAGTGGTTTTCACCAGATTCCACTAAAAAAATCTGACATTGAAAAAACCGCATTTTCCATAAACAATGGAAAATACGAATTCACGCGTTTACCTTTTGGCCTGAAAAATGCGCCATCAATATTCCAGCGCACATTAGACGATATATTGCGAGAATATATCGGGAAATGTTGTTATGTCTATATTGATGATATAATCATCTTTAGTAAAACCGAGGAGGAACATCTCGGACACATTGAAACAATTTTTAGGACCCTAGATGAAGCCAACATGAAGGTGCAGTTGGATAAATGCAACTTTTTTAAAAGGGAAACGGAATTTTTAGGTTACATCATTACACCAAATGGCATAAAAACCAATCCAGCAAAAGTGGAGGCAATTTCCAATTTTCCACAGCCCAAAAATTTAAAAGAACTCCTTAGCTTTCTGGGTATGTCAGGATATTACAGGCGATTTGTTAGAGATTACGCAAAAATCGCCAAACCCTTGACATCCCTTTTAAGAGGGGAAGAAGGTCGAACGTCTAAAAACAAATCGGCCAACATTAAGATTGACCTCGATAAAAATGCAATCGAGTCTTTTATCAAAATTAAAAATTCCCTAACGTCCAAGGACATTATCCTTGCTTTCCCAGATTTCGAAAAGGAATTTGAACTGGCTACTGATGCCTCAAACTTCGCCATAGGCGCAGTTTTATCGCAAAACAATAATCCGATAGCTTTTATATCACGAACGTTGAGTAGAGCCGAAGAGCACTACGCAACAAACGAAAAGAAGATGCTTGCAATAATATGGGCATTAAACTCCTTTAGAAATTACCTATACGGTTCACGCAAGGTAAAAATCACGACCGACCACCAACCTTTAACCTATGCGCTAAGCAACAAGAATAGCAATAGTAAAATGAAGCGGTGGAAGGCGATCCTTGAAGAATATAACTATGAGTTATACTATAGGCCTGGCAAGAGTAACGTCGTAGCTGACACCTTGTCTAGAATACCTCATGATACACCATTGAATTCGCTCTCTACAGCGACTCATTCGGATGAAAGTTCATCCCACAATTTAATATATAGCGTTGAAGCACCTATTAACGCATTCAAAAATCAAATATTCTTAAATAAAGACGTAATCTCGAGTTACCAATTCAAAATTATATTTCCAACGTATCATCGCCATCTAATCACCGAACCCGAATATACTGATGAAAATTTGATAGATATTTTAAAAAGATACCTCAATCCGTCCGTCATAAATTGCATAAAAACGGATGAGCATATTATGGGAAAAATTCAGTTATTATATCCCTTACACTTTAACAAATATAAAGTTAGGTTTACCCAAATAATGGTAAAGGACATAACGAATGAACAAGAGCAAGAAGAAATAGTAGTTAGCACCCATAATAGAGCACATAGGAATTGCAGGGAAAATAGAATGCAGATCCTAGAAAAATATTATTTTCCTGCAATGGCGAATAAAATTTAAAAAATTATAAAAAAATGCGAAACATGCAAAGTTAATAAATACGAACGGCATCCGCCAAAGCCGCAAATACAGGCCACTCCAATTCCACGGTTTCCTGGTCAAATAGTTCACTTAGATATCCTCATAATAGGAAAACAGTTGATTTTAACAGCCGTAGATAAATTTTCAAAATTTGCTGTCGCGAAACCCATACAATCTAAAGCTGCCGAGGATATCAGGCAACCTCTGAGAGATATACTACTTTCCCTCATACCGGAAACGGTAGTATTTGACAAAGAAAGATCATTTAAATCTGAGTCAATAAATTTTATGGTAGAAAATGAGTTCGGCATACAAATATTTCGAACGGCCCCTTACACCAGCTCCTCAAATGGGCAGGTTGAACGATTTCATTCAACTTTGCAGGAGATCATGCGTTGCTTGCAAAGCGAGAAAACGCATAATTCTTTTAACGAATTACTGGAGAAATCGGTAAAAGAATACAATTATTCAATTCATTCCACTACCGCAAAGAAACCCGTAGAAGCTTTCTTTGGCAGAAGAGTTTGTAGCGACCCTAAATTACTAGATAAGGATAGAGAGGAAACTGCTAGGAAATTATTAACTAAACAGAATATCGACCTTTTGTACCATAATAAAGATCGAACCCCGTTAAAACAATACGTCAGAGGAGACGAGATTTTCGTAAAAATAGACAAGAGAATAGGAACAAAGTTATCTTCTAAATACAGAAAGGAAATTGTAGAGCAGAACTACAATTCCACAATTAAAACTAAGTCAGGTAAAATCGTTCACAAAAAAAATATTAAACAATGTTAAAATTATTTTTTGCAGTTAGTCATAATGACCCGCTACTATACCTTTCTGATTCAACTAACGATGACATTGACCGTGACCACACAACAAATCGACATACAGGATCTTACCAACAACAACGGGTACCTACCCATTAAGACAGGAGAAGTAAGGACAATCAACCATTACGACAAAATTTTACATTTCATCAATTTAACGAAATACGAAGAAACGCTTTCGCTTATTTCAGGCAACATTAACACTCTAAAAGCAATCACTTTTGAGGACAGACAATTTCTTGACTCAATCCATAAAAATTTTGTTTTATTAGAAGCTAAGTTAGACGGTTTGCATCCGCACTTTAAAGTCAAACGAGGCTTACTCAATATCGTAGGAAAGGGACTAAAATTTATAGCAGGCTCCATGGACAGTGACGATGAAAAAGAAATTAGGGACGCTCTCACACAAATTTATAATAACGAAGAAATTACCACGAATAATGTCAACAATTTAATGCAAATTAGCGACTTTCTTTCTGGACAGATAACGAACATTACAGACCACATAAACAAACAACAAACTGTTATTAGTAGTTACATAAACGAATTTACTGAATTAGCACAAAATAAAATAAAGACAATAGAGGACGAAATTCAATTCACCATGCATACTTACCAAATTAACAACGACATATCGCTTTTACGCAATCACGTAGATGACATCGGACAAATCATTTTTTCAACTAAATTAGGTATCTTGCCAACGGACATTCTAACCCCTACTGAACTGAATCATATTAGCAATTTTGAAAGTTACAGCCACATTAAAACAGCCGTACTATTCAATCATCCTATCCCTCCTCATACCTCAATATTCCCAGAATACATTATCCAAAATAAAGTTTGAACCCATCCCAAACATTAATAATAAATCAGTAATACTAAGCCATTTAGAAATCCTTGTAGACGAGAACAATAAAATGTACCAATTAAGGATAATTTAGAAAAGAATATTATAAGAATTGAAGACACATGTATAGGCAATATATTAATGTTTAAAGAAGCGAGCTGTAAGCTTGAAAATTTCAATAAACCTGATGTAATAGAAGTGCTACCAGGCACCCTTGTATTTAAGAATTTTAATTCAAATATAACCCAAAATTGTAATAAACAAAAGATAAGCCAAAAAGGCACATTTTTATTAAGGTTCGAAAATTGTGAGATAAAGATTTCTAATAGAACATATTTCAATGTAAACTTGAGGATATTTGAAACATTTGTATTACCAAATGTAATAACAAAAATAAATGATACAAACGAAATTAATAAAGAAATAAAGATGGAAGCATTGTACATAAAACAGCTTCAGCATGAAAATAATTTTAAATTACTAAAGAATGAGAACAGTGTATCCTCAATAATTAGCTTAAGTTCTGATATTTCAATTGTTTTAATTATAGTAGTCACTACTGCAATTTTATTTTTTATTATCAAAGAAAAACAAAAAATGTACATTTCGCCTAGCTCAGAAGCAGAATTTATTGCAAACGTGCAGAAAGGCCCGTTCCTGCAAGTTACAACATCGCAGCCCAACAATAACACCGATCACGGACGATCGAACTAAGAGGGGAAGAGTTAACACAATATTTGCTACTAATGAGTATCGTCTTACAACTTCCGCCACGTGTAACCGAAATGCACCAGCAAGTGCATGGTCAGCGCCTGCACTACCTGTTGTGCAGAATAAGATTCGTGGAAACGAATCACGCCACAAATAATTATTAAGCTTAGCGTTAGGTATAAATATTGTAATTCAGTTAAGCTAAGTTTTAGTTAGTGTTTTTAACTCAATAAAGCTACGCGGTAACGCTGCCCCAATGCAGCGACGCGAAAAAAATATTTTTTTAGTTATTTTATAACTAAGAAACCTTAACTTAGATATAGATGTTCTATAGGTATTTAATGCCTAAGCTTACATACATACTCTATGTCAATTTTTTTTTACAAGGTCACTTTTGAGACGGCGTGTTAATGTAATTAAATACTGGGTTTTCTTTTCTGCTTTGAAAGTTTGTATTGTTGTTGTCCGTTATCCAATTCGGCATTTCGGTAGATTTTCAGTAAACTTTGCTATGAAAGTGCTGATAACTATGCTCAATGACCGCCGTTTTGTTGTACTTCTGAATGGAATAACCACGGAATTAAGGCAAAGTTTTGAATTTTATGGCAAGCGTGCTGACAATTAGTTTACTAATAATGAGGAAGTAAGAGCTCATCAAAATAAAGCGAGTATTTTTCGAAAAGCGCCTGAATTTCGAAGCTAGACACACATGTACGTATATTTTCAATACGTTAAGATACGGGGTTTTTAAAAACATCTTTGTACATAAAATGTATAAAATCAGGAAAAAACTTACTTTAGTCCTTATGCGAGTATTACTGTGAGGTACTTCATCGAAACATGGAAAGCATTTTTAATATTCAGTATTGATCTTCGTTTAGGTTTTTTAAAAGTTTGCTATAAAGACTGATTTTTACTATACTCAATGGCCGCCATATTAGTCTACATATCAATGATTTTCCAACTTTAGGAACTTCACTAATCACAATACCGCTGAAGATGCAAATGATTTGAGAAAGGGTACTGATTTTTCGGATTTATTAAACTGAATACTTCAATGTATATTTATATATTGAAAATTGTCAGAAATATTGCTCGAATGCTATAAAAAATCCTATTGGCGTTGGATTGGGACTGGTAATAAAAAATGGATCTATTACGACAATTCTGAATATCAATAATCATAAGTGAAAACAGCAGAGAAACCAAATCTACGGTTGAACCAAATATCCATGATGCCAAGGATTTATTATTTGATGAGATTAAAATAGCTTATAAAACTGATTAAAAAAAAATGCACTGAGTAGTAATTTTCTACAATGGCAACACTCAGCCTTATGTTGCTTTATAGCACAGACTTAGACCCTTCTGTCTACCATATATTTCGGTCGATGCGAAACGCCAGCACTCAAATGGGAAAGTTTCGATTTTGTCGATAATGATTTTATTTTATATTCATAAGGGTTTAACGACGAAATATTAGTTTTGCAATGTTATGTTAAAATTATTTCAACATGTTAACTTCTATCAAAAATCTAATCAGATCTAAGCCAACAATATGAACGAGGCCAGCTTTGGCTGTAAGGATAAAGCTTTATTACCTAAACTATAATAAGATTTCCACTATAATTTACTATATAGTAAATTTTTTACTCATCTTTGTCAGGTAATAAATTCGTAGATGCGTCATCTGTAATATCCTCGAGCAACACTTCGTGATGTTTCATCGCTATGGTGGATAAGAAAAGCAGGGAGTGATAAATTGAATTCAGTAAAGTCATTTCAACATCATGTTGACGATGACGTCACCAGAAGCGCATCAGAGAAAAAACCATCACACGTGTTAAGAGATGACAGCAGCATAGTTGAGATGTCATAGTTTAGTTGTCATAAGCACACCAAATTCAAGTGGATGGTGGATCAATTAAAGAAAATAGAGCCAATATAGGAAGAAAAAAATTAGTAAAATTATTACTAATTATTAATTTTTAGTCGATTTTCTAGAGGCTCTGAATAGATAGGTTAAGAGTTGATATAATCATTTATTTTTAATTGTTATAATATTTTTATATAAAAAATTATTAAGTTTTATTTTCCCGCTTGAACTGTCACTTCTACACTTACATGTATATACAAGTTAGTAGTGAATTTTTTATAATTTATATTGGGTAGTCGAAGAAGTCTTTTCGTATTTTGTCAATAGATGAGGTTGCAGTCGTATGTCTTCAGTACTACCAATCACATTGTGTCCATATGGTGTTGCTTACATGAGATTTTAAACTTTTTTTAACCAAAAGCAAATTAAATTTGGGTAAGTTGGGAAAAAGTTACAGCTGTTCAAAAATGAGTGAAAATAATGAAGTAATTCGCTATATTTTGAAATTTTTGTATTAAAAAGAGTAGAATACCATTAATGAAATTTGTGAAGTTTACGGAGACGATGCTGTATCAGTTCAAGAAAATGTAAAATTACTGAATACAATGAAAAAAATTACAGATCTTACTCATTAAAATCGGCCAAAACGACTCTTCCTATTCATATTGTTCCAATTGAAAACTTTGGTATAAGTGACCACAGGTCCCACATAAATGTAAACACCAATAGTAGTAAAGACAGCAGTAATTGCAGCCTTTTAAGCATGATAAGTTGGTCTTTTGGCTAGTCGGTTCGATCAGCAAAATCAAGTGATTCTCCACCAAGAACAAAAAATGGATGGACTCTTGTATACTTGTACATGTGAGTGGAAGTATGCATATGAGTCTTTGTGCTTTGAAGGACATTTGGGTCGAGGCATAACATTGCATATACAAGTACGAACAATGCAGTAGAGTACAGCAAAAAAAGACTGCTCACATTTAAACAGTATATGAGTGCGTCAGGAAGCCTTGTGATTTATGCTATGCATTCAACAGTATAATGCACATACTCATATATTTATACTCTCGCAACAAAGTAGCTAAGGAGAGTATTTTAGTTTTGTTCATATAATGGCTGTTTGTAAGTCCTGTATCTGACATATAGGGTTATGTATACCAAAGTGCACAGGGTGACGAGTAGAGTTGAAATCCGGATGCCTGTCTGTCCGTCCGTCCGTCCGTGCAAGCTGTAACTTGAGTAAAAATTGAGATATCATGATGAAACTTGGTACACATATTTCTTGGCTCCATAAGAAGGTTAAGTTCGAAGATAGGAAAAATCGGCCCACTGCCACGCCCACAAAATGGCGAAAACCGAAAACCTTTAAGTGTCATAACTAAATCATAAATAAAGATAATAAAGTGAAATTTGGCACAAAGGATCGCATTAGAAAGGGGCATATTTGGACGTAATTTTTTACTAAGTTTTTTGTACATATCTCGGAAACTGCTATAGCTATGTCAACCAAACTCTATAGAGTCGTTTCCTTCAGACATTTCCATATACAGTTAAAAAATGGAAGAAATCGGATGATAACCACGCCCACCTCCCATACAAAGGTTAGGTTGAAAATCACTAAAAGTGCCTTAACCTACTAACAAAAAACGTCAGGAAAACAAAATTTTACGGAAGAAATGGCAGAAGAAAGCTGCACCCAGGACTTTTTTAAAAATTGAAAATGGGCGTGGCGTCGCCCACTTATGGACCAAAAACCACATCTCAGGAACTACTTGACCGATTTCAGTGAAATTCGGTGCATATTTTCTTAACACCCTGATGAAATGTACGAAATATGGGTGAAATCGGTTCACAACCACGCCTTCTTCCAATATAACG
>JAPZAG010003379.1:0-10966 GCA_027475135.1 Bactrocera correcta | reverse complement strand
TCCAGAAGCAGGTTGAAAAAGTCGCACGATAGGGAATCGCCTTGTCTGAAACCTCGTTTGGTATCGAACGGCTCGGAGAGGTTCTTCCCGATTCTGACGGAGCTTTTTGTGTTGCTCAACGTCAGTTTACATAGCCGTATTAGTTTTGCGGGGATACCAAATTCAGACATCGCGGCATAAAGGCAGCTCCTTTTCGTGCTGTCGAAAGCAGCTTTGAAATCGACGAAGAGGTGGTGTGTGTCGATTCTCCTTTCACGGGTCTTTTCCAAGATTTGGCGCATCGTGAATATCTGGTCGGTTGTTGATTTACCAGGTCTAAAGCCACACTGATAAGGTCCAATCAGTTTGTTGACGGTGGGCTTTAATCTTTCACACAGTACGCTCGACAGAACCTTATATGCGATATTGAGGAGGCTAATCCCACGGTAGTTGGCGCAGATTGTGGGGTCTCCTTTTTTGTGGATTGGGCATAGCACACTTAAATTCCAATCGTTGGGCATACTTTCGTCCGACCATATTTTGCAAAGAAGCTGATGCATGCACCTTATCAGCTCTTCGCCGCCGTGTTTGAATAGCTCGGCCGGCAATCCATCGGCCCCTGCCGCTTTGTTGTTTTTCAGGCGGGCAATTGCTATTCGAACTTCTTCATGGTCGGGCAATGGAACGTCTGCTCCATCGTCATCGATTGGGGTATCGGGTTCGCTTTCTCCTGGTGTTGTGCGTTCACTGCCATTCAGCAGGCTGGAGAAGTGTTCCCTCCATAATTTAAGTATGCTCTGGGCATCGGTAACTAGATCACCTTTGGGGGTTCTACAAGAGTATGCTCCGGTCTTGAAACCTTCTGTAAGCCGCCGCATCTTTTCGTAGAATTTTCGAGCATTACCCCTGTCGGCCAGCTTATCAAGCTCTTCGTACTCACGCATTTCGGCCTCTTTCTTTTTCTGTCTACAAATGCGTCTCGCTTCCCTCTTCAACTCTCGGTATCTATCCCATCCCGCACGTGTTGTGGTCGATCGTAACGTTGCGAGGTAGGCAGCCTGTTTTCTCTCCGCTGCGACACGGCACTCCTCGTCGTACCAGCTGTTCTTCTGCACTTTCCGAAAACCAATGGTTTCGGTTGCAGCTGTACGTAAGGAGTTTGAAATGCCGTCCCACAGTTCCCTTATACCGAGTTGTTGACGAGTGCTCTCAGAGAGCAGGAGTGCAAGCCGAGTAGAAAAACGTTCGGCTGTCTGTTGTGATTGCAGCTTCTCGACGTCGAACCATCCTTGTGTTTGTTGGCGTGCGTTTTTTGCTGCACAGAGGCGGGTGCGGATTTTGGCTGCAACAATATAGTGGTCCGAGTCGATGTTAGGACCTCGGAGCGCACGCACATCTAAAACACTGGAGACGTGTCTTCCGTCTATCACAACATGATCGATCTGGTTGGTGGTTTTTCGATCTGGAGACAGCCAGGTAGCTTGATGTATCTTCTTATGCTGGAATCTAGTGCTACAGATAACCATATTTCGGGCCCCGGCGAAGTCGATCAGCCTCAGCCCATTTGGGGATGTTTCCGCGTGGAGGCTGAATTTACCGACCGTAGTGCCAAAGATACCTTCTTTGCCCACCCTGGCATTGAAGTCGCCAAGCACGATTTTGACATCGTGGCGGGGGCATCTCTCATAAGTGCGCTCCAAGCACTCATAAAAGGCATCTTTGGTCACATCGTCCTTCTCTTCCGTCGGGGCGTGGGCGCAAATCAGCGATATGTTGAAGAACCTCGCTTTGATGCGGATTGTGGCTAGACGTTCATTCTCCGGAGTGAATGATAGTACTCGGCGACAGAGTCTCTCTCCCACCACGAATCCAACACCAAACTTGCGCTCCTTTATATGGCCACTGTAGTAAATGTCACAAGGACCTACTCGTCTCTGTCCTTGTCCCGTCCATCGCATTTCTTGGACGGCGGTGATGTCAGCCTTTATCTTTACGAGGACATCTACCAGCTGGGCAGCGGCACCTTCCCAATTAAGGGACCGGACATTCCAGGTGCATGCCATCAAATCATAGTCCTTATTTCGTTTGCCATGGTCGTCATCAAAAGGGGGGGCTCTCATCCGAGGCTGTTTATTCTTTTTCATTGGGGGTGTTTTTTTACGTGGCGGGTCCCAAACCCAGCGCACAACCCTATGCAGGGGTGTTTCGCCTTCTCACTTTAGCTCGCCTTCAAACGGATGTTCTTAGGCTACCCAGAGGATACTTGGTCAAAGACCGGAAGTCGTGAGCTGCTTGAGTCATATGTAAAAGAATCGTTTCTGGCCACTCCCAAGTGAATGGCGATCAGAGAACTTTCCTCACTTGCGTGAACTTCTACACATGACCCCATTAATGTTTACATATTAAGCAATCGATATCGAAATGCTTCAAATCATTGGTTTAACATATTTAAGTTAATTAACCCTCTCTATCTTACTGAATTCTACATAAAGCCTTAACGGCATAACGGCAGTGCATGTAGAATAATTCCGTTATCTTATATTTAGGTATAAAGTCGATTTTCTTGTATATACACATTTAGCAGGCGATATCGAAATGCTTCAAATCATTAGTTTATCATATTTAAGTTAATTAACCTTCTTTAACGTATTGAAGTTGATATAAAGCCATGGCGGCATAACGGCAGTGCATGTAGAATAATTCGGTTATCTTATATTTAGGTATAAAGTCGATTTTCTTGTATATACACATTTAGCAGGCGATATCGAAATGCTTCAAATCATTAGTTTATCATATTTAAGTTAATTAACCTTCTTTAACGTATTGAAGTTGATATAAAGCCATAACGGCAGTGCATTTGGAAGAATTCCGTAATCTTATATTTAGGTATAAAATCAATTTTCTTTTATATACACATTTAGATATCTATATCGAGATGCTTCAAATCATCAGTTTAACATATTAAGTTAATAAACATTTTTTAGCTTACTGAAGTTTACATAAAGCCTTAACGGTATAACGGCAGTGCATTTAGAAGAATTCCGTAATGTTATAATTTTATATTTATGTATAAATTCTATTTTCTTGTATATACACATTTAGCAAGCGATATCGAAATGCTTCAAATCATTAGTTTAACATATTTAAATTAATTAACCTTCTTTAATGTATTGAAGTTGATAAAAAGCCATGGCGGCATAACGACAGTACATTTGGAAGAATTCCGTAGTCTTATATTTAGGTATAAAGTCGATTTTCTTGTATATATGCATTAAGCAGTCGATATCGAAATGCTTCAATTAACTGGTTTAACATACTTAAGTTAATAAACCTTCTTTAACGAACTGAAGTTAATATAAAGCCATAACGGCATAACGGCAGTGCATTTAGAAGAATTACGTAATCTTATATTTAGGTATGAATTCGATTTTCTTGTATATACTCATTTAGCAATCGATATCGAAATGCTTCAAATCATTAGTTTATCATATTTAAGTTAATTAACTTTCTTTAACGTAATGAAGGTGATATAAAGCCATGGCGGCATAACGACAGTGCATGTAGAAGAATTCCGTAATCTTATATTTAAGTGTATAGTCGATTTTCTTGTATTTACACATTAAGCAAACGATATTGAAATGCCTCAAATCATTAGTTTAACATATTTAAGTAAATTAATCCTCTTTATCTTACTGAAGTCTACAAAAGCCTTAACGGCATAACGGCAGTGCATTTGGAAGAGTTCCGTAATCTTATATTTAGGTATTAAGTCGATTTTGTTGTATATACGCATTTAGCAATCGACATCGAAATGTTTCAATTTATTAGTTTAACATGTTTAAGTTAATAAATCTTCTTTAGCGATCTGAAGCTGGCATAACGGCAGTGGATGTAGAAAAATTCCGTAATCTTATATTAGGCATAATGTGGATTTTCTTGTATATACAAATTTTTCAATCGATATCGAAATGCTTCAAATCATTTGTTTAACATATTAAGTTAATAAACATTTTTTAGCTTACTGAAGTTTACATAAAGCCATAACGGTATAACGGCAGTGCATTTGGTAGCATCCCGTAAACTTATATTTAGGTATAAAGTCGATTTTCTTGTATATACACATTTAGCAATCGATATCGAGATGCTTCAACTCATTAGCTAAACATATTCAAGTTACTTAACCTTCTTTAACCAACTGAAGTTGGCATAAAGCCATGGCGGCATAACGGCAGTGTATGTAGAAGAATTCCGTTATCTTATATTTAGGTATAAAGTCGATTTTCTTGTATATACATGTAGTGCTGGTTGTAGCGTGACGAACAACTGACGAAGACTGTGTACTCACCTTAAACTTAACGAAACACGACAAACGACGGCTCGGACAATTTTAAAAGACAACACGAACGGACATTACGAGTTAGACCGCAACGGAAAGAAGTAAAGAAGTTTGTAAAGAAGTTTGTAAAGAAGTTATTTTAAAACTAAACTTAATTCTAAATAAATATTTTTCATAAAACCTAACACTGGTTTATTTGCTTGGAAAGGCGTCGAAAAGGTAAGAAGTCCTACAAAATTGGGGGCTCGCCCAGGAATTTCACCCAGACGTGAGCTAGCAGCAGCGAAAGTTGACGCAGAAAACCATCAGAGCTCAGCGTGGACACCGAAAGATAAGAACATCAGGCAAAAACGAAGTGGATTAAAAGAAAGAGGAATTCCGAAATAGTTGCACAAATCAGCAAATAACGCACATTTCGAAGTGACACCAAAAAGCAGTGAAGATTCCAGAGCAATAGCAGCCGAAGCAGAGCCGCAGCAGCCGAAGCAGAACAAACTTTCGAAGTGACACCAAAAAGCAGCGAAGATTCTAGAGCAATATCAGCGGAAGCAGAGCCGCAGCAGCCGAAGCAGAACAACTTCAGCGAACTTTCGAAGTGACGCCAAAAAGCAGTGAAGATTCCAGAGCAATAGCAACGGAAGCAGAGCCGCAGCAGCCGAAGCAGAAGAACTTCAGCGAACTTTCAAAGTGACGCCAAAAAGCAGCGAAGATTCCAGAGCAATAGCAGCCGAAGCAGAGCAGCAGCAGCCGAAGCAGAACAACAGCAGCCGAAGCAGCATTTGTTGCAGCAGAGCAGAAGCCTATTTAAAATAAGTAACCGACACCATTCGTATAAGAAGGAGAATAAAGGAAAAGCCGAAACAAGACGAAGAAGCAGAAGCAGAAGAACCAACAGAAAGTAAGTACATGCAGTAGAAAGAGAATACAGAAAATGATATCAGAGGATTAAAGCTGGAACTAATTGAAAGAGTTTATGTTGAAAAGAAAATAGAGAAGTGTAAAGGTGTATAGCAAGAAGCAAGAAGTAAGAAGTACATGAAATAAATTGTAAGAAGGCAGATTCTCAATGCAGAATAGTTGCGAAGAAAAAAAAACAAAGTTGCAAGTTGAAACGTGAAGAAGAAAGAAGAAAATAAAATAAGATGTAAGAGTACAGACACTGAATGTAAAAGAAATATGTAGTATGCAATATTGAATGGAATAGAAATATAAAGAATAATGAAAGTGCATTATTAAAGAAGGTTGATATAAGAAGTTGATATTAAAGTAGTCGAAAGGAAGAAAAGAGTAAGAAGTGGCAAACTAACTATTCGTGGAAATAGAAATAAATTCTTATTAGACTCAGTCAAACTGAAAGAAAAGAAGCAATTGAAGAACGCAAACAGTGAGAATAATATCTATGCTATAGATAATGCAGTAAAAAGACAGAAATATAGAAAATAACAAACACTTTATTTATTAAATTCAAACTACGAGTAATATAAGTGATCGCCAGCAGTATTTTAAACTATATACGTATTTATGTATACGCAAGCACATATTCTAAGCAACTTTTGTTAAACTTTTTTTTAGTTTATAAGCATCTGTATTTTTATACTTGTTACAACAAGGTCTAAATATTAGTTGGTAAGATGGACTTAAACACTTTAATGACCTTGACAGTTAATGGACTGAAAGACAAGTTGAGAGAAATTGGTATTTCGACTACTGGACAAAAACGAGAACTTCAGGACAGACTACTGCAGCACTATGGCTTGTCGCGAAATGAGCCAAGCGATGATGAGTTGAGTCGATCGGTATACGATGAAGTTCAAGAATGCAACATTCCACAGTCTTCCCAGTCCTTGGTGCGGCAACAGCTATTTACTCTTAAAGATTTAGGTGATTGTGTTAGTTCATTTACTGGTGAAGGGTCGGTAGATATTCGGTTTTGGGTAAACGAATTCGAGTTGAATGCAGATATAGTAAAGTGGAACGATTTGCAAAGATTTGTTTATGGCAAGCAGCTTCTACGTGGAGCAGCCAAGCTTTTCGTTAGAAGTCAAAGCAATGTAAGCAATTGGGAAAACTTAAAAAGTGCGTTAATTACTGAATTCGGTGCTAAGCTTTGTTCGTCAGATGTTCATAAGCTGTTGAAAAATAGGCTTAAACACTCGAATGAAACGTTACGTGAATATTTATATAGCCTAATGGAAATAGGCAAACAAATTAATCTAGACGAGGCCAGTGTCATTGATTATTTTATTGAGGGGATTCCGGATTCACGATTTAATAAGTATTTATTGTATCAAGCAAAGAATATAAACGATTTAAAAGAGCAGATAAAAGTGTATGAAAGGATACGAAAATCTAATGCAGGGCTAGGTAAAGTAGGCACAAATGAATCTAGGAAAGAGAGTAACTTATTAATGGTAAAGCCAAAAGAAGAATCGGTTAGAAGGTGTTTTAAGTGTGGAGATAAAACGCATATAGCTGCACAATGTCCACAGAAGCAGTTCAAATGCTTTAAGTGCAACGAATTGGGTCATCGCTCTTTCGAATGCAAGAGTAAAGATAAAAAAACGAATGACCCAAAGAAAGAACCGAGCACGGTCAATATGTTGAGGGACGATATTTTTCAACCGTTTATGAATAGAGTTCGGGACGAGTTACATTTTAAGACGGTCATGATTAACGATTTTAGATTTGAGGCACTTATTGATTCAGGATGTTCACTAAATTTGATTCGATACGATACGTTATTATTAAGTGGGGCCGGAAATAAGTTGACTAATGACCGAAGGAAGCTTTATAGTGCTTGTGCTAATGTCATTGAGACCATAGGTAGCTTTGAAACTTTGATGCATGTAGATGAACTATCGCTAAATGTCACCTTTCATGTAGTCAAAGAAAATGATATTCAATTCGCAGGGATGATAGGAAAGGCTATTCTGAAGAATGTTGATATCGTTTTAACAGAAAAGGAAGTTGTTTTTAAAAATAAAAGTTTATCTTACAAACCGGAGGTTAAAAATAATCAAACACAAACAGTTGAGGTAGATTCCAAAGTCAAAGTAGTTACACCAGAAAAGTGGATACAAGAGTTCGATGTCATGAGCTTGAACGAATTAGAGGAAATAAAGACAATGGATGTGAAACATTTAGAGAAGAGTCTGGCTAAGAATGTAGAAAATTTAGTAAATAGATATACAACGACAGGTAAATGTGTATCACCCGTAAAAATGGAAATTGTGTTGTCAGATGAAGTAGCTGTTTACCAGCGGCCTAGGCGAATGTCTTTTGAAGATCGTTGCTTTGTTGATAAGCAAATTGAGGAATGGCTAAGAGACGGGATAATACAAATTAGCAACTCCAACTTTGCTGCGCCTATTGTTGTTGTTCCAAAGAAAGATGGAGGAAAGCGCTTATGTTGTGACTACAGGCAACTGAACAAGAAGATAATAAGGGATAATTTTCCAATGGTCGTAATGGACGATGTCTTAGATAGACTGCAAGGGGGTCGAGTTTTCACGACATTAGATTTGTCTAATGGGTTTTTCCATGTGCCAGTAGAGCCGAAATCGAGGAAATACACTGCATTCGTAACTAGTGATGGGCAATACGAATTTTGCGTGGTACCATTCGGTATTTCAAACTCACCTGCTGTATTTTGCAGATATGTAAACGCTGTTTTTAGGGCATTAATCCAAAAAGGTACAGTGATTACGTATATGGACGATTTGATAATTCCTTCAAAAGACGAAAACGAGGGCATAGAGAAGTTGAAAGAGGTTTTGCAGGTTAGCGCCGCGTACGGACTGAAAATAAGGTGGACGAAATGTCAGTTCTTAAAGCGAAGAGTGGAGTTTTTAGGGTACGTTATCGAAAATGGCACTATACAAATTTCCGAAGAAAAACTTACCGCGGTTAAAAATTTTCCTTTACCATCAGAAAAGAAGAGCTTACAGAGGTTTTTGGGATTAACGTCTTATTTTCGACGGTTTATAGCGAGTTTTGCAGTTATCGCAAGACCATTATCAGACTTGTTGAGGAAGGACGTAGTTTTCAGACTAGGAGAAGAACAACTTGCAGCTTTTAAGCAACTTAAAGCCCAGTTACAGAAAGCGCCAGTATTACGGCTATTTTCCCAGAACGCGTATACGGAAGTCCATACTGATGCCAGTAAGTATGGGTATGGAGGTATGTTATTGCAGAGGGATCCAACTGACCAACAACTGCATCCGGTGCAATATATGAGCCGGAAAACAAAGCCGGTGGAGGAAAATTACCCAGCGTACGAGCTAGAGGTTTTAGCTATCATCGAGGCCCTAAAAAAATGGAGGATATACTTATTAGGAATAAAATTTAAGATCATTACTGACTGCAACGCGTTCACAATGACCCTTAGAAGAAACGATATACCCCCAAAAATTGCGAGATGGGCGTTGTTTCTCCAAGATTTTAATTACGAAATCGAGCACCGGGCAGGGACTAGAATGGCACACGTTGACGCTCTGAGTAGGGTGTATTGTTTGATGTTAGAAGACTCATTAAAGTATCAACTTAAGCAGGCACAACTCAAAGACGAATGGACAAAAGCAGTTCGCAAAATTTTAGAAAAAGACGAGTTTGAGGACTTTTATGTTAAATATGACATCCTTTTTAAGAATCCTGAGAAGGAGTTGATAGTAGTACCAGTTCTTATGGAGGATGAAATCATTAGAATGGCGCACAGACAGGGACATTTTTCGATAAAAAAAACCCAGGATATTTTAGAAAAGACGTTTTTTATTCCTCAAGCCAATGCTAAAGTAGGCAAGATAGTACGAAGTTGCATCGAATGTATCGTCAATGAATCCAAGAGTGGGAAAAAAGAGGGATTTCTAAATACGATAAATAAAGAAGACAAACCTTTAGGAACCTATCACATTGACCATGTTGGACCACTGGAGACGACCGGCAAGTCGTATAATTTCATTTTGGTGGTGGTAGACGCATTTAGCAAGTTCGTGTGGTTGTATCCTACGCAGAATACAGGAACAGAAGCAGTAGTAGAGAGGCTAAAGAAGCAGGCAGCTATATTCGGTAACCCAAAGCGCATCATTTCTGATAGGGGGACTGCGTTTACCTCGAATTTGTTCAAAGAATACTGCCAGGAGGAGAAAATTCAGCATTTGCTTATAACCACAGGAGTGCCGCGGGGAAATGGGCAAGTAGAAAGGATGCACAAGGTAGTGGTTCCCATGTTATCAAAGTTGTGCACAGAGACACCTACAAATTGGTACAAACACATAGATCGCGTACAACAGTTTATAAACAACACACCCCCGCGAAGTACAAAGCAGTCACCATTCAAGATATTAACTGGACTTGACATGCGTATGGCCAATATGCCAGAGCTACAAGAACTCTTAGATAATGAAGCAGTAGATGAGTTGAACGAAGATCGCGAATTAGTAAGGAAGCAAGCTAGGGAAAATATTTCGCAAATTCAGCAGGAGAATCGCAGGTCGTACAATCTGCGGCGTAGAAAGGAAACGGGTTATGAAACGAACGATCTAGTGGCGATTAAAAGAACGCAATTCGGGAGTGGACTAAAATTAAAACCAAAATTCTTAGGTCCATATAGAGTTGTGAAGAAACTCAACCATGGGCGGTATGAGGTTGAAAAAGTAGGAGACCATGAAGGGCCGGGAAAGACATCTACAGTGGCAGAATATATGAAACGATGGACCAACTCATTCGGGGGCGAATGAGATCAGGACGGCCGAATGTAGTGCTGGTTGTAGCGTGACGAACAACTGACGAAGACTGTGTACTCACCTTAAACTTAACGAAACACGACAAACGACGGCTCGGACAATTTTAAAAGACAACACGAACGGACATTACGAGTTAGACCGCAACGGAAAGAAGTAAAGAAGTTTGTAAAGAAGTTTGTAAAGAAGTTATTTTAAAACTAAACTTAATTCTAAATAAATATTTTTCATAAAACCTAACACTGGTTTATTTGCTTGGAAAGGCGTCGAAAAGGTAAGAAGTCCTACATACATATTTAGCAATCGATATCGGAATGCTTCAAATCATTAGCTTAACATATTTAAGTTAATTAACCCTCTCCATTTTACTGAAGTCTACATAAAGCCCTAACGGCATAACGGCAGTGCATTTAAAAGAATTCCGTTATCTTATATTGAGGTATAAAGTCGATTTTGTTTTATATACACATTTAGCAAGCGATATCGAAATGCTCCAACTCATTAGTTTAACATATTTAAGTTAATAAACCTTCTTTAACGAACTGAAGTTGGCATAAAGCCATGGCGGCATAACGGCAGTGCATGTAGAAGAATTCCGTTATCTTATATTTAGGTATAAAGTCGATTGTGTTGTACATACACATTTAGCAATCGATTTCGAGATGCTTCAACTCATTAGCTTAACATATTTAAGTTAATTAACCATCATTAACGTATTGAAGTTGATATAAAGCCATGGCGGCATAACGGCAGTGCATTTAAAAGAATTCCGTTATCTTATATTGAGGTATAAAGTCGATTTTCTTGTATATACACATTTAGCAAGCGATATCGAAATGCTTCAAATCATTAGTTTAATATATTTAAGTTAATTAACATTCTGCGTGTAGGAGAATTCCGTTATCTTATATTT
>JAPZAG010003378.1:0-10969 GCA_027475135.1 Bactrocera correcta | reverse complement strand
CATCGCGGCATAACGGCAATGCATTTGGAAGAATTCCGTTATCATATATTTAGGTATAAAGTCGATTTTCTTGTATATATGCATTAAGCAATCGATTTCAAAATGCTTCAAATAACTAGTGTAACATATCTAAGTTAATAAACCTTCTTAAACGAACTGAAGTTAACATAAAGCCATAACGGCATAACGGCAGTGCATTTGGAAGAATTCCGTAATCTTATATTTAGGTGTAAAGTCGATTTTGTTGTAAATACACATTTAGCAATCGATATCTAATGCTTCAAATCATTAGTTTAACATATTTAAGATAATTAACCCTCTTTATCTTACTGAAGTCTACAAACGCCTTAAGGGCATAACGGCAAAGCATTTAGAAGAATTCCGTAATCTTATATTTAGGTATAAAGTCGATTTTGTTGTGTATATGCATTTAGCAATCGGTTTCGAAAATCTTCAAATCATAAGTTTAACATATTTAAGTTAATAAAGCTTCTTTTACGCAACGAAGTTAACATAAAGCCATGGCGGCATAACGGCAGTGCATTTAGAAGAATTCCGTAAGCTTATATTTAGGTGTAAAGTCGATTTTGTTGTAAATACACATTTAGCAATCGATATCTAATGCTTCAAATCATTAGTTTATCATATTTAAGTTAATTAACCTTTTTTAACGTATTGAAGTTGATATAAAGCCATGGTGGCATAACGACAGTACATTTGGAAAAATTCCATAATCTTTTATTTAGGTATAAAGTTGATTTTGTTGTATTTACACATTACGCAATCGATATCGAAATGCTTCAAATAACTGGTTTAACATATTTAAGTTAACAAACCTTCTTTAACTAACTGAAATTAACATAAAGCCATAACGGTATAACGGCAGTGCATTTGGAAGAATTCCGTAATCTTATATTTAGGTATAAAATCGATTTTCTTGTACATAAACATTTAACAATCGATATCGAAATGCCTCATATCATTAGTTTAACATATTTAAGTTAATTAACCCTCTTTATCTTACTGAAGTTTACAAACGCCTTAATTGCATAACGGCAGTGCATGTAGAAGAATTCCGTTATCATATATTTGGGTATAAAGTCGTTTTTCTTGTACATAAACATTTAGCAATCGATATCGAAATGCCTCAAATCATTAGTTTAACATATTTTAGTTAATTAATCCCCTTTATCTTACTGAAGTCTACAAACGCCTTAACGGCATAAAGGCAGTGCATGTGGAAGAATTCCGTTATCATATATTTAGGTATAAAGTCGATTTTCTTGTACATAAACATTTAGCAATCGATATCGAAATGCCTCAAATCATTAGTTTAACATATTTAAGTTAATTAACCCTCTTTATCTTACTGAAGTCTACAAACGCTTTAACGGCATAACGGCAAAGCATTTAGAAGAATTACGTAATCTAATATTTAGCTATAAAGTCGATTTTCTTGTATATACTCATTTAGCAATCGAAATCGAAATGCTTCAAATCATTAGTTTAGCATATTTAAGATAACTAACCCTCTTTTTCTTACTGAAGTCTACAAACGCCTTAACGGCATAACTGCATGTAGAAGAATTCCGTTATCATATATTTAGGTATAAAGTCGATTTTCTTGTACATACACATTTAGCAATCGATATCGAAATGCCTCAAATCATTAGTTTAACATATTTAAGTTAATTAACCCTCTTTATCTTACTGAAGTCTACAAACGCCTTAATTGCATAACGGCAAAGCATTTGGAAGAATTACGTTATCTTATATTTAGGTATAAAGTCGATTTTCTTATATATAATCATTTAGCAATCGATATCGAAATGCCTCAAATCATTAGTTTAACATATTTAAGTTAATTAACCCTCTCTATCTTACTGAAGTCTACAAACGCCTTAACGGCATAACTGCATGTAGAAGAATTCCGTTATCATATATTTAGGTATAAAGTCGATTTTCTTGTACATACACATTTAGCAATCGATATCGAAATGCCTCAAATCATTAGTTTAACATATTTAAGTTAATTAACCCTCTTTATCTTACTGAAGTCTACAAACGCCTTAATTGCATAACGGCAAAGCATTTAGAAGAATTACGTTATCTTATATTTAGGTATAAAGTCGATTTTCTTGTATATATGCATTAAGCAATCGATATCGAAATGCTTCAAATAACTGGTTTAACATATTTAAGTTAATAAACCTCCTTTAACGAACTGAAGTTAACATAAAGCCATAACGGTATAACGGCAGTGCATTTAGAAGAATTCCGTAAGCGTATATTTAGAAATAAAGTCGATTTTGTTGGATATACACATTTAGCAATCGATATCGAAATGGCTCAAAACATTAGTTTAACGTATTTAAGTTAATTAACCTTCTTTAACATATTGAAGTTCATATAAAGCCATGGGGGCATAACGACAGTACATTTGGAAGAATTCCGTAATCTTATATTTAGGTATAAGGAAGATTTTCTTGTATATATGCATTAAGCAATCGATATCGAAATGCTTCAAATAACTGGTTTAACATGTTTAAGTTAATAAACCTTCTTTAACTAACTGAAGTTAACATAAAACCATAACGGTATAACGGTAGTGCATTTGGAAGAATTCCGTAACCTTATATTTAGGTATAAAGTCGATTTTCTTGTATACACATTTAGCAATCGATATCGAAATGCCTCAAATCATTAGTTTAACATATTTAAGTTAATTAACCCGCTTTATCTTACTGAAGTCTACAAGCGCCTTAACGGCATAGAGGCAGTGCAGGTAGAAGAATTCCGTTATCATATATTTGGGTATAAAGTCGATTTTCTTATATATACACATTAAGCAATCGATATCGAAATGCCTCAAATCATTAGTTTAATATATTTAAGTTAATTAACCCACTCTATCTTACTGAAGTCTACAAACGCCTTAACGGCATAACGGCAAAGCATTTAGAAGTATTCCGTAAACTTATACTTAGGTATAAAGTCCATTTTCTTGTATATACTCATTTAGCAATCGAAATCGAAATACTTCAAATCATTAGTTTAACATATTTAAGTTAACAAACCTACTTTAACGCACTGAAGTTAACACAAAGCTATCGCGGCATAACGGCAATGCAATTGGAAGAATTCCGTTATCATATATTTAGGTATAAAGTCGATTTTCTTGTATATATGCATTAAGCAATCGATTTCGAAATGCTTCAAATAACTAGTGTAACATATCTAAGTTAATAAACCTTCTTAAACGAACTGAAGTTAACATAAAGCCATAACGGCATAACGGCAGTGCATTTGGAAGAATTCCGTAATCTTATATTTAGGTGTAAAGTCGATTTTGTTGTAAATACACAATTAGCAATCGATATCTAATTCTTCAAATCATAAGTTTAACATATTTAAGGTAATTAACCCTCTTTATCTTACTGAAGTCTACAAACGCCTTAAGGGCATAACGGCAAAGCATTTAGAAGAATTCCATAATCTTATATTTAGGTATAAAGTCGATTTTGTTGTGTATATGCATTTAGCAATCGGTTTCGAAAATCTTCAAATCATAAGTTTAACATATTTAAGTTAATAAAGCTTCTTTAACGCAACGAAGTTAACATAAAGCCATGGCGGCATAACGGCAGTGCATTTAGAAGAATTCCGTAAGCTTATATTTAGGTGTAAAGTCGATTTTGTTGTAAATACACATTTAGCAATCGATATCTAATGCTTCAAATCATAAGTTTAACATATTTAAGATAATTAACCCTCTTTATCTTACTGAAGTCTACAAACGCCTTAAGGGCATAACGGCAAAGCATTTAGAAGAATTCCGTAATCTTATATTTAGGTATAAAGTCGATTTTGTTGTGTATATGCATTTAGCAATCGGTTTCGAAAATCTTCAAATCATAAGTTTAACATATTTAAGTTAATAAAACTTCTTTAACGCAACGAAGTTAACATAAAGCCATGGCGGCATAACGGCAGTGCATTTAGAAGAATTCCGTAAGCTTATATTTAGGTGTAAAGTCGATTTTGTTGTAAATACACATTTAGCAATCGATATCTAATGCCTCAAATCATTAGTTTATCATATTTAAGTTAATTAACCTTTTTTAACGTATTGAAGTTGATATAAAGCCATGGTGGCATAACGACAGTACATTTGGAAAAATTACGTTATCTTATGTTTAGGTATAAAGTTGATTTTGTTGTATTTACACATTAAGCAATCGATATCGAAATGCTTCAAATAACTGGTTTAACATATTTAAGTTAACAAAACTTCTTTAACTAACTGAAATTAACATAAAGCCATAACGGTATAACGGCAGTGCATTTGGAAGAATTCCGTAATCTTATATTTAGGTATAAAATCGATTTTCTTGTATATAAACATTTAACAATCGATATCGAAATGCCTCAAATCATTAGTTTAACATATTTAAGTTAATTAACCCTCTTTATCTTACTGAAGTCTACAAACGCCTTAATTGCATAACGGCAGTGCATGTAGAAGAATTCCGTTATCATATATTTGGGTATAAAGTCGATTTTCTTGTACATAAACATTTAGCAATCGATATCGAAATGCCTCAAATTATTAGTTTAACATATTTAAGTTAATTAACCCTCTTTATCTTACTGAAGTCTACAAACGCTTTAACGGCATAACGGCAAAGCATTTAGAAGAATTACGTAATCTTATATTTAGGTATAAAGTCGATTTTCTCGTATATACTCATTTAGCAATCGAAATCGAAATGCTTCAAATCATTAGTTTAGCATATTTAAGATAACTAACCCTCTTTATCTTACTGAAGTCTACAAACGCCTTAACGGCATAACTGCATGTAGAAGAATTCCGTTATCATATATTTAGGTATAAAGTCGATTTTCTTGTACATACACATTTAGCAATCGATATCGAAATGCGCCAAATCATTAGTTTAACATATTTAAGTTAATTAACCCTCTTTATCTTACTGAAGTCTACAAACGCCTTAATTGCATAACGGCAAAGCATTTAGAAGAATTACGTTATCATATGTTTAGGTATAAAGTCGATTTTCTTATATATAATCATTTAGCAATCGATATCGAAATGCCTCAAATCATTAGTTTAACATATTTAAGTTAATTAAGCCTCTTTATCTTACTGAAGTCTACAAACGCCTTAACGGCACAACTGCATGTAGAAGAATTCCGTTATCATATATTTAGGTATAAAATCGATTTTCTTGTACATACACATTTAGCAATCGATATCGAAATGCCTCAAATCATTAGTTTAACATATTTAAGTTAATTAACCCTCTTTATCTTACTGAAGTCTACAAACGCCTTAATTGCATAACGGCGAAGCATTTAGAAGAATTACGTTATCTTATATTTAGGTATAAAGTCGATTTTCTTGTATATATGCATTAAGCAATCGATATCGAAATGCTTCAAATAACTGGTTTAACATATTTAAGTTAATAAACCTTCTTTAACTAACTGAATTTAACATAAAACCATAACGGTATAACGGCAGTGCATTTGGAAGAGTTCCGTAATCTTATATTTAGGTATAAAGTCGATTTTCTTGTATATACACATTTAGCAATCGATATCGAAATGCCTCAAATCATTAGTTTAACGTATTTAAGTTAATTAACCCTCTTTAACATATTGAAGCTCATATAAAGCCATGGCGGCATAACGACAGTACATTTGGAAGAATTCCGTAATCTTATATTTAGGTATAAGGAAGATTTTCTTGTATATATGCATTAAGCAATCGATATCGAAATGCTTCAAATAACTGGTTTAACATGTTTAAGTTAATAAACCTTCTTTAACTAACTGAAGTTAACATAAAACCATAACGGTATAACGGTAGTGCATTCGGAAGAATTCCGTAACCTTATATTTAGGTATAAAGTCGATTTTCTTGTATATACACATTTAGCAATCGATATCGAAATGCCTCAAATCATTAGTTTCACATATTTAAGTTAATTAACCCGCTTTATCTTACTGAAGTCTACAAACGCCTTACGGGCAGAACGGCAAAGCATTTAGAAGAATTCCGTAATCTTATATTTAGGTATAAAGTCGATTTTGTTGTGTATATGCATTTAGCAATCGGTTTCGAAAATCTTCAAATCAGAAGTTTAACATATTTAAGTTAATAAAGCTTCTTTAACGCAACGAAGTTAACATAAAGCCATGGCGGCATAACGGCAGTGCATTTATAAGGATTCCGTAAGCTTATATTTAGGTGTAAAGTCGATTTTGTTGTAAATACACATTTAGCAATCGATATCGAAATGCCTCAAATCATTAGTTTAATATATTTAAGTTAATTAACCCACTCTATCTTACTGAAGTCTACAAACGCCTTAACGGCATAGCGGCAGTGCATGTAGAAGAATTCCGTTATCATATATTTGGGTATAAAGTCGATTTTCTTGTATATACACATTTAGCAATCGATATCGAAATGCCTCAAATCATTAGTTTAATATATTTAAGTTAATTAACCCACTCTATCTTACTGAAGTCTACAAACGCCTTAACGGCATAACGGCAAAGCATTTAGAAGTATTCCGTAAACTTATACTTAGGTATAAAGTCCATTTTCTTGTATATACTCATTTAGCAATCGAAATCGAAATACTTCAAATCATTAGTTTAACATATTTAAGTTAACAAACCTACTTTAACGCACTGAAGTTAACACAAAGCCATCGCGGCATAACGGCAATGCAATTGGAAGAATTCCGTTATCATATATTTAGGTATTAAGTCGATTTTCTTGTATATATGCATTAAGCAATCGATTTCGAAATGCTTTAAATAACTAGTGTAACATATCTAAGTTAATAAACCTTCTTAAACGAACGGAAGTTAACATAAAGCCATAACGGCATAACGGCAGTGCATTTGGAAGAATTCCGTAATCTTATATTTAGGTGTAAAGTCGATTTTGTTGTAAATACACAATTAGCAATCGATATCTAATTCTTCAAATCATAAGTTTAACATATTTAAGATAATTAACCCTCTTTATCTTACTGAAGTCTACAAACGCCTTAAGGGCAGAACGGCAAAGCATTTAGAAGAATTCCGTAATCTTATATTTAGGTATAAAGTCGATTTTGTTGTGTATATGCATTTAGCAATCGGTTTCGAAAATCTTCAAAGCAGAAGTTTAACATATTTAAGTTAATAAAGCTTCTTTAACGCAACGAAGTTAACATAAAGCCATGGCGGCATAACGGCAGTGCATTTAGAAGGATTCCGTAAGCTTATATTTAGGTGTAAAGTCGATTTTGTTGTAAATACACATTTAGCAATCGATATCTAATGCTTCAAATCATTAGTTTATCATATTTAAGTTAATTAACCTTTTTTAACGTATTGAAGTTGATATAAAGCCATGGTGGCATAACGACAGTACATTTGGAAGAATTCCATAATCTTTTATTTAGGTATAAAGTTGATTTTGTTGTATTTACACATTAAGCAATCGATATCGAAATGCTTCAAATAACTGGTTTAATATATTTAAGTTAATAAACCTCCTTTAACGAACTGAAGTTAACATAAAGCCATATCGGCATAACGGCAGTGCATTTAGAAGAATTCCGTAAGCGTATATTTAGAAATAAAGTCGATTTTCTTGTATATACTCATTTAGCAATCGATATCGAAATGCTTCAAATAACTAGTGTAACATATCTAAGTTAATAAACCTTCTTAAACGAACTGAAGTTAACATAAAGCCATAACGGCAGTGCATTTGGAAGAATTCCGTAATCTTATATTTAGGTATAAAGTCGATTTTGTTGTGTATATGCATTTAGCAATCGGTTTCGAAAATCTTCAAATCATAAGTTTAACATATTTACGTTAATAAAGCTTCTTTAACGCAAAGAAGTTAACATAAAGCCATGGCGGCATAACGGCAGTGCATTTACAAGAATTCCGTAAGCTTATATTTAGGTGTAAAGTCGATTTTGTTGTAAATACACATTTAGCAATCGATATCTAATGCCTCAAATCATTAGTTAATCATATTTAAGTTAATTAACCTTTTTTAACGTATTGAAGTTGATATAAAGCCTTGGTGGCATAACGACAGTACATTTGGAAGAATTCCATAATCTTTTATTTAGGTATAAAGTTGATTTTCTTGTATATACACATTTAGCAATCGATATCGAAATGCCTCAAATTATTAGTTCAACATATTTAAGTTAATTAACCCTCTTTATCTTACTGAAGTCTACAAACGCCTTAATTGCATAACGGCAAAGCATTTAGAAGAATTACGTTATCTTATATTTAGGTATAAAGTCGATTTTCTTGTATATATGCATTAAGCAATCGATATCGAAATGCTTCAGATAACTGGTTTAAGATATTTAAGTTAATAAACCTTCTTTAACTAACTGAAGCTAACATAAAACCATAACGGTATAACGGCAGTGCATTTGGAAGAGTTCCGTAATCTTATATTTAGGTATAAAGTCGATTTTCTTGCATATACACATTTAGCAATCGACATCGAAATGCCTCAAATCATAAGTTTAACATATTTAAGTTAATTAACCCGCTTTATCTTACTGAAGTCTACAAACGCTTTAACGGCATAACGGCAAAGCATTTAGAAGAATTCCGTAATCTTATATTTAGGTATAAAAACGATTTTCTTGTATATACTCATTTAGCAATCGAAATCGAAATGCTTCTAGTCATTAGTTTAACATATTTAAGTTAACAAACCTACTTTAACGCACTGAAGTCTACAAACGTTTTAACGGCATAACGGCAAAGCATTTAAAAGAATTTCGTAATCTTATATTTAGGTATAAAGTCGATTTTGTTGTATATACACATTGAGCAATCGATATCGAAATGCTTCAAATCATTAGTTTAACATACTTAAGCTAATTAACCCTCTCTATCCTACTGAAGTCTACAAACGCCTTAACGGGATAACGGCAAAGCATTCAGAAGAATTCCGTAATCTTATATTTAGGTATAAAGTCGATTTTGTTGTATATACGCATTTAGCAATCGATATCGAAATGCTTCAAATCATTAGTTTAACATATTTAAGTTAACAAACCCTGTTAAGCGAACTGAAATTAACATAAAGCCATAACGGCATAACGGCAGTGCATTTGGAAGAATTCCGTAAACTTATATTTAGGTAGAAAGTCGATTTTCTTGTATATATGCATTAAGCAATCGATTTCGAATTGCTTCAAATAACTAGTGTAACTTATCTAAGTGAATAAACCTTCTTAAACGAACTGAAGTTAACATAAAGCCAAACGGCATAACGGCAGTGCATTTGGAAGAATAACGTAATCTTATATTTAGGTATAAAGTCGATTTTGTTGTGTATATGCATTTAGCAATCGATTTCGAAAATCTTCAAATCATAAGTTTAACATATTTAAGTTAATAAAGCTTCTTAAACGCACCGAAGTGAACATAAAGCCATGGCGGCATAATGGCAGTGCATTTAGAAGAATTCCGTAAGCTTATATTTAGGTATAGAGTCGATTTTGTTGTATATACACATTTAGCAATCGATATCTAAATGCTTCAAATCATTAGTTTAACATATTTAAGTTAATTAACCTTTTTTAACGTATTGAAGTTGATATAAAGCCATGGTGGCATAACGACAGTACATTTGGAAGAATTCCGTAATCTTTTATTTAGGTATAAAGTCGATTTTCTTGTATATATGCATTAAGCAATCGATATCGAAATGCTTCAAATAACTGGATTAACATATTTAAGTTAACAAACCTTCTTAAACGAACTGAAGTTAAAATAAAGCCATAACGGCATAACGGCAGTGCATTTAGAAGAATTCCGTAAATTTATATTTAGGTAGAAAGTCGATTTTCTTGTATATATGCATTAAGCAATCGATTTCGAAATGTTTCAAATAACTAGTGTAACTTATCTAAGTTAATAAACCTTCTTTAATGAACTGAAGTTAACATAAAGCCATAACGGCATAACGGCAGTGCATTTGGAAGAATTCCGTAATCTTATATTTAGGTATAAAGTCGATTTTGTTGCGTATATGCATTTAGCAATCGATTTCGAAAATCTTCAAATCATAAGTTTAACATATTTAAGTTAATAAAGCTTCTTAAACGCACCGAAGTTAACATAAAGCCATGGCGGCATAACGACAGTGCATGTAGAAGAATTCCGTTATCATATATTTAGGTATAAAGTCGCTTTTCGTGTACATACACATTTAGCAATCAATATCGAAATGCCTCAAATCATTAGTTTAACATATTTAAGTTAAATAACCCTCTTTATCTTACTGAAGTCTACAAACGCCTTAACGGCATAACGGCAAAGCATTTAGAAGAATTACGTAATCTTATATTTAGGTATATAGTCGATTTTCTTGTATATACTCATTTAGCAATCGAAATCGAAATGCTTCAAATCATAAGTTTAACATATTTAAGATAATTAACCCTCTTTATCTTACTGAAATCTACAAACGCCTTAAGGGCATAACGGCAAAGCATTTAGAAGAATTACGTAATCTTATATGTAGATATAAAGTCGCTTTTCTTGTATATACTCATTTAGCAATCGAAATCAAAAAGCTTCAAATCATTAGTTTAACATATTTAAGTTAATTAACCCTCTTTATTTTACTGAAGTCTACAAACATCTTAACGGCATAACGGCAAAGCATTTAGAAGAATTACGTAATCTTATATTTAGGTATAAAGTCGATTTTCTTGTATATACTCATTTAGCAATCGATATAGAAATGCTTCAAATCATAAGTTTAACATATTTAAGTTAATTAACCCTCTTTATCTTACTGAAGTCTACAAACGTTTTAACGGTATAACGGCAAAGCATTTAGAAGAATTACGTAATCTTATATTTAGGTATAAAGTCGATTTTCTTGTAT
>JAPZAG010003377.1:0-10979 GCA_027475135.1 Bactrocera correcta | reverse complement strand
TTACGGAATTCTTCCAAATGCACTGCCTTTATACCGGCTTTATGTAAGCTTCAGTAGGATAAAGAAGGTTAATTAACTTAAGTATGTTAAACTAATGATTTGAGGCATTTCGATATCGCTTGCTAAATGTGTATATACAAGAAAATCGTATTTATACCTAAATATAAGATAACGGAATTCTTCTAAATGCACTGCCGTTATACCGTTAAATCTTTATGTAGACTTCAGTGCGTTAAAGAACGTTTATTAACTTAAATCTGTTAAACTAATGATTTGAAGCATTTCGATATCGATTGCTAAATGTGTATATACAAGAAAATCGACTTTATACCAAAACATAAGATTACAGAATTCTTCTAAATGCACTGCCGTTATGCCGCCATGGCTTTATGCCAACCTCAGTTCGTTAAAGAAGGTTTATTAACTTAAATATGTTAAACTAATGAGTTGGAGCATCTCGATATCGATTGCTAAATGAGTATATACAAGAAAATCAAATTTTATACCTAAATAAAAGATTACGGAATTCTTCTATATGCACTGCCGTTATGCCGTTAAGGCTTTATGTAGACTTCAGTAAGATAGAGAGGGTTAATTAGCTTAAATTTGTTAATCTAATGATTTGAAACATTTCGATATCGATTCCTAAATATGTAAATACAAGAAAATCGACTTCTTACCTAAATATAAAATTACGGAATTCTTCTGAATGCACTGCAGTTATACCGCTAAGGCTTTATGTAGACTTCAGTGCGTTAAAGAACGTTTACTAACTTAAATATGTTAAACTAATGATTTGAAGCATTTCGATATCGATTGCTAAATGTGTATATACAAGAAAATCGACTTTATACCAAAACATAGGATTACAGAATTCTTCTAAATGCACTGCCGTTATGCCGCCATGGCTTTATGCCAACCTCAGTTCTTTAAAGAATGTTTATTAACTTAAATATGTTAAACTAATGAGTTGGAGCATCTCGATATCGATTGCTAAATGTGTATATACAAAAAATTCGACTTTATACCTAAGTATAAGTTTACGGAATTCTTCCAAATGCACTGCCGTTATACCGTTATGGCTTTATGTAAACTTCAGTAAGATAAAGAAGGTTAATTAACTTAAATATGTTTACTTAAATATGTTAACTTAAATATGTTAAACTAATGACTTGAGGCATTTCGTTATCGATTGCTAAATACGTATATACAACAAAATCGACTTTATAACTAAATATAAGGTTACGGAGCTCTTCCAAATGTACTGTCGTTATGCCGCCATGGCTTTGTATCACCTTCAAAACGTTAAAGAAGGTTAATTATTTTAAATATGTTAAACTAATGGTTTGAAGCAATTCGTTATCGATTGCAAAATGTGCAAATACAAGAAAGTCGACCTTATACCTAAATATAAATTTATAACATTACGGAATCCTTCTAAATGTACTGCCGTTATACCGTTAAGGCTTTATGTAGACTTCAGTAAGCTAAAAAATGTTTATTAACTTATAATGTTAAACAAATGATTTAAAGCATTTCGATATCGATTGCTAAATGTGTATATACAAAAAAATCGACTTTATACCTAAATATAAGATTACGCAATTCTTCTACATCCACTGCCGTTATGCCAACTTCAGATCGTTAAAGAAGGTTTATTAACTTAAATATGTTAAACTAATGAGTTGAAGCATTTCGATATCGATTGCTTAATGTGTATATACAAGAAAATCGATTTTATACGTAAATAAAAGATTACGGAATTCACCCAAATATACTGCCGTTATGCCGTTATGGCTTTATTTAAACTTCAGTACGATAAAGAAGGTTAATTAACCCAAATATGCTAAACCAGCTATTTGAAGATTTTCGATATCGATTGCTAAATGTGTAAATCCAAGAAAATCGACTACATACCTAAATATAAGGTTACGGAATTCTTCTACATGCACTGCCGTTATGGCGCCATGGCTTTATGTTAGCTTCAGGCGTTAAAGAAGCTTTATTAACTAAAATATGTTAAACTAAAGATTTGACGCATTTCGATATCGATTGCTAAATGAGTATATACAAGAAAATCGAATTCATACCTAAATATAAGATAACGTAATTCTTCTAAATGCACTGCCGTTATGCCGTTATGGCTTTATATTAACTTCAGTTCGTTAAAGAAGGTTTATTAACTTAAATATGTTAAACCAGTTATTTGAAGCATTTCGATATCGATTGCTTAATGCATATATACAAGAAAATCGACTATATACCTAAATATAAGACTACGGAATTCTTCCAAATGTACTGTCGTTATGCCGCCATGGCTCTTTATCAACTTCAATACGTTAAAGAAGGTTAATTAACTTAAATATGTCAAACTAAGGATTTGAAGCATTTCGATATCGCTTGCTAAATGTGTATAAACAAGAAAATCAAATTTTATACCTAAATATAAGATAACTGAATTCGTCTACATGCACTGTCGTTATGCCGCCATGGCTTTATATCTCCTTCATTACGTAAAAGAAAGTTAATTAACTTTAATATGTTAAACTAAAGATTTGACGCATTTCGATATCGATTGCTAAAAGAGTATATACAAGCAAATCGAATTCATACCTAAATATAAGATAACGTAATTCTTCTAAATGCACTGCCGTTATGCCGTTATGGCTTTATATTAACTTCAGTTCGTTAAAGAAGGTTTATTAACTTAAATATGTTAAACCAGTTATTTGAAGCATTTCGATATCGATTGCTTAATGCATATATACAAGAAAATCGACTTTATACCTAAATATAAGACTACGGAATTCTTCCAAATGTACTGTCGTTATGCCGCCATGGCTTTGTATCAACTTCAATACGTTAAAGAAGTTTAATTATTTTAAATATGTTAAACTAATGGTTTCAAGCATTTTGGCATCGCTTGCTAAATGAGTATATACAAGAAAGTCAAATTTATACCTAAATATAAGATAACGGAATTCTTCTAAATGCAGTGCAGTTATACCGTTAAGGCTTAATGTAAACTTCAGTGCGTTAAAGAAGTTTTAGTAACTTAAATATGTAAAACTAATGATTTGAAGCTTTTCGCTATCGATTGCTAAATGCATATATACAAGAAAGTCGAATTTATACCTAAATATAAAATTGCGGAATTCTTCTAAATGCAGTGCAGTTATACCGCCATGGCTTCATGTCACCTTCGGTAGGTTAAAGAAGGTAATTTTACTTATATATGTTAAACTAATGATTTGAAGCATTTCGATATCGATTGCTTAATGTGCTAGTACAAGAAACTTGACTTTGTAGTTAAACATAAGATAACGGAGTTCTTCCAAATGCACTGCCGTTATTCCGCCATGGCCTTATGTTAACTTCAGTTAGTTAAAGAAGGTTTATTAACTCAAATATGTTAAACCTGTTATTTGAAGCATTTTGATATCGATTGCTTAATGTATATATACAAGAAAATCGACTTTATACCTAAATATAAGATTATGGAATTCTTCCAAATTACTGTCGTTATGGCGCCATGGCTTTATTTCACCTTCAATACGTTAAAGATGGTTAATTAACTTTAATATGTTAAACTAATGATTTGAAGCATTTCGATATCGATTGCTAAATGTGTATATACAAGAAAATCGACTTTATACCTAAATATAAGATTACGGAATTCTTCCAAATTACTGTCGTTATGGCGCCATGGGTTTATTTCACCTTCAATACGTTAAAGATGGTTAATTAACTTTAATATGTTAAACTAATGATTTGAAGCATTTCGATATCGATTGCTAAATGTGTATATACAAGAAAATCGACTTTATACCTAAATATAAGATTACGGAATTCTTCCAAATGTACTGTCGTTATGCCGCCCTGGTTTGTATCAACTTCAATACGTTAAAGAAGGTTAATTATTTTAAATATGTTAGACTAATGGTTTGAAGCATTTCGATATCGACTGCTAAATGTGTGAATACAACAAAATCCACTTTATACCTAAATATAAAATTATAACATTACGGAGTTCTTCTAAATGTACTGCCGTTATACCGTTAAGGCTTTATGTAGACCTCATTAAGCTAAAAACTGTTTATTAACTTAATATGTTAAACTAATGATTTGAAGCATTTCGATATCGATTGCTGAATGTGTATATACAAAAAAATCGAATTTATACCTAAATATAAGATGTTATGCCGCCATGGCTTTGTGTAAACTTCAGTGCGTTAAAGTAGGTTTGTTAGTTTAAATATGTTAAACTAATGATTTGAAGCATTTCGATATCGATTGCTAAATGAGTATATACAAGAAACTCGACTCCATACCTAAATATAAGATTACGGGATTCTTCCAAATGTACTGTCGTTATGACGCCATGGCTTTATATCACCTTCAATACGTTAAAGAAGCTTATTTAACTTAAATATGTTAAACTAATGATTTGAAGATTTTCGAAATCTTCTGCTAAATGCATATATACAACAAAATCGACTTTATTCCTAAATACAAGATTACGGAATTCTTCCAAATGTACTGTCGTTATGCCGCCATGGCTTTATATCAACTTCAATACGTTAAAGAAGGTTAATTAACTTAAATTTGTTATACTTATGATTTTAAGCATTTCGATATCGATTGCTAAATGAGTATATACAAGAAAATTGACTTAATACCTAAATATAAGATTACGTAATTCTTCTAAATGCTTTGCCGCTATGCTGTTAAGGCGTTTGTAGACTTCAGTAAGATAAAGAGGGTTAATTAAATTAAATATGTTAAACTAATGATTTGATGCATTTCGATATCGATTGCTAAATGTGTATATACAAGAAAATCGACTTTATACCTAAATATAAGATTACGGAATTCTTCTAAATGCACTGCCGTTATGCCGTTATGGCTTCATTTTAACTTCAGTTCGTTTAAGAAGGTTTATTATCTTAGATATGTTACACCAGTTATTTGAAGCATTTTGAAATCGATTGCTTAATGCATATATACAAGAAAATCGACTTTCTACGTAAATATAAGTTTACGGAATTTTTCTAAATGCACTGCTGTTATGCCGTTATGGCTTTATGCTAACTTCTGTTCGTTAAAGAAGGTTAATTTACTTAAATATGTTAAACCAGTTATTTGAAGCATTTCGATATCGATTGCTTAATGCATATATACAAGAAAATCGACTTTATACCTAAATATAAGACTACGGAATTCTTCCAAATGTACTGTCGTTATGCCGCCATGGCTTTGTATCAACTTCAATACGTTAAAGAAGTTTAATTATTTTAAATATGTTAAACTAATGGTTTGAAGCATTTTGGCATCGCTTGCTAAATGAGTATATACAAGAAAGTCAAATTTATACCTAAATATAAGATAACGGAATTCTTCTAAATGCAGTGCAGTTATACCGTTAAGGCTTAATGTAAACTTCAGTGCGTTAAAGAAGTTTTAGTAACTTAAATATGTAAAACTAATGATTTGAAGCTTTTCGCTATCGATTGCTAAATGCATATATACAAGAAAGTCGAATTTATACCTAAATATAAAATTGCGGAATTCTTCTAAATGCAGTGCAGTTATACCGCCATGGCTTCATGTCACCTTCGGTAGGTTAAAGAAGGTAATTTTACTTATATATGTTAAACTAATGATTTGAAGCATTTCGATATCGATTGCTTAATGTGCTAGTACAAGAAACTTGACTTTATACCTAAACATAAGATAACGGAGTTCTTCCAAATGCACTGCCGTTATTTCGCCATGGCCTTATGTTAACTTCAGTTAGTTAAAGAAGGTTTATTAACTCAAATATGTTAAACCTGTTATTTGAAGCATTTCGATATCGATTGCTTAATGCATATATACAAGAAAATCGACTTTATACCTAAATATAAGATTATGGAATTCTTCCAAATTACTGTCGTTATGGCGCCATGGCTTTATTTCACCTTCAATACGTTGAAGATGGTTAATTAACTTTAATATGTTAAACTAATGATTTGAAGCATTTCGATATCGATTGCTAAATGTGTATATACAAGAAAATCGACTTTATACCTAAATATAAGATTACGGAATTCTTCCAAATTACTGTCGTTATGGCGCCATGGGTTTATTTCACCTTCAATACGTTAGAGATGGTTAATTAACTTTAATATGTTAAACTAATGATTTGAAGCATTTCGATATCGATTGCTAAATGTGTATATACAAGAAAATCGACTTTATACCTAAATATAAGATTACGGAATTCTTCCAAATGTACTGTCGTTATGCCGCCCTGGTTTGTATCAACTTCAATACGTTAAAGAAGGTTAATTATTTTAAATATGCTAGACTAATGGTTTGAAGCATTTCGATATCGACTGCTAAATGTGTGAATACAACAAAATCCACTTTATACCTAAATATAAATTTATAACATTACGGAGTTCTTCTAAATGTACTGCCGTTATACCGTTAAGGCTTTATGTAGACCTCATTAAGCTAAAAACTGTTTATTAACTTAATATGTTAAACTAATGATTTGAAGCATTTCGATATCGATTGCTAAATGTGTATATACAAAAAAATCGAATTTATACCTAAACATAAGATGTTATGCCGCCATGGCTTTGTGTAAACTTCAGTGCGTTAAAGTAGGTTTGTTAGTTTAAATATGTTAAACTAATGATTTGAAGCATTTCGATATCGATTGCTAAATGAGTATATACAAGAAACTCGACTTCATACCTAAATATAAGATTACGGGATTCTTCCAAATGTACTGTCGTTATGACGCCATGGCTTTATATCACCTTCAATACGTTAAAGAAGCTTATTTAACTTAAATATGTTAAACTAATGATTTGAAGATTTTCGAAATCTTCTGCTAAATGCATATATACAACAAAATCGACTTTATTCCTAAATATAAGATTACGGAATTCTTCCAAATGTACTGTCGTTATGCCGCCATGGCTTTATATCAACTTCAATACGTTAAAGAAGGTTAATTAACTTAAATTTGTTATACTTATGATTTTAAGCATTTCGATATCGATTGCTAAATGAGTATATACAAGAAAATCGACTTAATACCTAAATATAGGATTACGTAATTCTTCTAAATGCTTTGCCGCTATGCCGTTAAGTCGTTTGTAGACTTCAGTAAGATAAAGAGGGTTAATTAAATTAAATATGTTAAACTAATGATTTGATGCATTTCGATATCGATTGCTAAATGTGTATATACAAGAAAATCGACTTTATACCTAAATATAAGATTACGGAATTCTTCTAAATGCACTGCCGTTATGCCGTTATGGCTTCATTTTAACTTCAGTTCGTTTAAGAAGGTTTATTAACTTAGATATGTTACACCAGTTATTTGAAGCATTTTGAAATCGATTGCTAAATGTGTATATACAAGAAAATCGACTTTATACCTAAATATAAGTTTACGGAATTTTTCTAAATGCACTGCTGTTATGCCGTTATGGCTTTATGTTAACTTCTGTTCGTTAAAGAAGGTTAATTTACTTAAATATGTTAAACTAATGTTTTGAAGATTTTCGAAATCGATTGCTAAATGCATATATACAAAAAAATCGACTTTATACCTAAATATAAGATTACGGAATTCTTCAAATGCACTGCCGTTATGCCGTTAAGGCGTTTGCAGACTTCAGTAAGATAAAGAGGGTTAATTAACTTAAATATGTTAAACTAATGATTTGAAGATTTTCGAAATCGATTGCTAAATGCATATATACAACAAATTCGACTTAATACCTAAATATAAGATTACGGATTTCTTCTAAATGCACTGCCGTTATGCCGTTATGGCTTTATATTAACTTCAGTTCGTTAAAGAAGGTTTATTAACTTAAATATGTTAAGCCAGTTATTTGAAGCATTTCGAAATCGATTGCTAAATGCATATATACAACAAATTCGACTTAATACCTAAATATAAGATTACGGATTTCTTCTAAATGCACTGCCGTTATGCCGTTATGGCTTTATATTAACTTCAGTTCGTTAAAGAAGGTTTATTAACTTAAATATGTTAAGCCAGTTATTTGAAGCATTTCGATATCGATTGCTTAATGCATATATACAAGAAAATCGAATTTGTACCTAAATATAAGATAACTGAATTCTTGTAAATGCACCGCCGTTATGCCGTTAAGGCTTTATGTAGACTTCAGTGCGTTAAAGAAGGTTTATTAACTTAAATATGTTAAACTAATGATTTGAAGCATTTCGATATCGATTGCTAAATGTGCTAGTAAAAGAAACTTGACTTTATACTTAAATATAGGATAACGGAATTCTTCCAAATGCACTGCCGTTATTCCGCCATGGCCTTATGTTAACTTCAGTTAGTTAAAGAAGGTTTATTAACTCAAATATGTTAAACCAGTTATTTGAGGCATTTCGATATCGATTGCTTAATGCATATATACAAGAAAATCGACTTTATACCTAAATATAAAATTACGGAATTCTTCCAAATGTACTTTCGTTACGCCGCCATGGTTTGTATCAACTTCGATACGTTAAAGAAGGTTAATTATTTTAAATATGTTAAACTAATGGTTTGAAGCATTTCGATATCGACTGCTAAATGTGTAAATAAAACAAAATCCACTTTATACCTAAATATAAAATTATAACATTACGGAGTTCTTCTAAATGTACTGCCGTTATACCGTTAAGGCTTTATGTAGACCTCATTAAGCTAAAAAGTGTTTATTAACTTATTATGTTAAACTAATGATTTGAAGCATTTCGATATCGATTGCTAAATATGTATATACAAAAAATTCGAATTTATACCTAAATATAAGATGTTATGCCGCCATGGCTTTGTGTAAACTTCAGTGCGTTAAAGTAGGTTTGCTAACTTAAATATGTTAAACTAGTGATTTGAACCATTTCGATATCGATTGCTAAATGAGTATATACAAGAAAATCGACTTCATACCTAAATATAAGATTACGGGATTCTTCCAAATGTACTGTCGTTATGTCGCCATGGCTTTATATCACCTTCAATACGTTAAAGAAGGTTAATTAACTTAAATATGTTAAACTAATGATTTGAAGATTTTCGAAATCGACTGCTAAGTGCATATATACAACAAAATCGACTTTATACCTAAATATAAGATTACGGAATTCTTCCAAATGTACTGTCGTTATGCCGCCATGGCTTTATATCAACTTCAATACGTTAAAGAAGGTTAATTAACTTAAATTTGTTAAAATAATGATTTGAAGCATTTCGATATCGATTGCTAAATGTGTATATACAAAAAAAATCGAATTTATACCTAAATATAAGATTACGGAATTCTTCTACATGCACTGCCGTTATGCCGCCATGGCTTTGTGTTAACTTCAGTGCGTTAAAGTAGGTTCGTTAACTTAAATATGTTAAACTAATGATTTAAAGCATTTCGATATCGATTGCTAAATGAGTATATACAAGAAAATCGACTTAATACCTAAATATAAGATTACGTAATTCTTCTAAATGCTTTGCCGTTATGCCGTTAAGGCGTTTGTCGACTTCAGTAAGATAAAGAGGGTTAATTAACTTAAATATGTTAATCTATTGATTTGAAGCATTTCGATATCGATTGCTAAATGTGTATATACAAGAAAATCGACTTTATACCGAAATATAAGATTACGGAATTCTTCTAAATGCACTGCCGTTATGCCGTTATGGCTTCATTTTAACTTCAGTTCGTTTAAGAAGGTTTATTAACTTAGATATGTTACACCAGTTATTTGAAGCATTTTGAAATCGATTGCTTAATGCACATATATAAGAAAATCGACTTTGTACCTAAATATAAGTTTACGGAATTCTTGCAAATGTACTGTCGCTATGCCGCCATGGCTTTTTATCAACTTCAATATGTTATAGAAGGATAATTAACTTAAATATGTTAAACTAATGTTTTGAAGATTTTCGAAATCGATTGATAAATGCATATATACAAAAAAATTGACTTTATACCTAAATATAAGATTACGGAATTCTTCAAATGCACTGCCGTTATGCCGATAAGGCGTTTGCAGACTTCAGTAGGATAAAGAGGGTTAATTAACTTAAATAAGTTAAACTAATGATTTAAAGATTTTCGAAATCGATTGGTAAATGCATATATACAACAAATTCGACTTAATACTTAAATATAATATTACGGATTTCTTCTACATGCACTGCCGTTATGCCGCCAGCTTTCGATATCGATTGCCAAATGAGTATATACAAGAAAATCGACTTTATACCTAAATATAAGATTACGGAATTCTTCTACATGCATTGCCGTTATGCCGTTAAGGCGTTTGAAGACTTCAGTAAGATAAAGAGGGTTAATTAACTTAAATATGTTAAACTAATGATTTGCGGCATTTTGGTATCGATTGCTATATGTGTATATACAAGAAAATCGACTTTATACCTAAATATAAGATTACGGAATTCTTCTAAATGCACTGCCGTTATGCAGTTATGGCTTCATGTTAACTTCTGTTGGTTAAAGAAGGTTTATTGACTTAAGTATGTTAAACTAATGATTTGATGATTTTCGAAATCGATTGCTAAATTCATATATACAAGAAAATCTTCTTTATACCTAAATATAAGATTACGGAATTCTTCCAAATGTACTGCCGTTATGCCGCCATGGCTTTATATCAGTAAATATAAGATTACGGAATTCTTCCAAATGTACTGTCGTTATGCCACCATGGCTTTATATCAACTTCAATACGTTAAAAAAGGTTAATTAACTTAAATATGTTAAACTAATGGTTTGAAGCTTTTAGATATCGATTGCTAAATGTGTATATACAAAAAAATCGAATTTATACCTAAATATAAGATTACGGATTTCTTCTACATGCACTGCCGTTATGCCGCCATGGCTTTGTGTTAACTTCAGTGCGTTAAAGTAGGTTTGTTA
>JAPZAG010003376.1:0-10989 GCA_027475135.1 Bactrocera correcta | reverse complement strand
GAAATGCTTCAAATCATTAGTTTAACATATTTAAGTTAATTAACCTTCTTTAACGTATTGAAGTTGATATAAAGCCATGGCGGCATAACGGCAGTGCATTTGGAAGAAACCCGTAATCTTATATTTAGGTATAAAGTCGATTATGTTATACATACACATTAAGTAATCGATATCGAAATGCTTCAAATTATTATCTTAACATATTTAGGTTAATTAACCTTCTTTATGTTACTGAAGTTTACATAAAGCCATAACGGCATAACGGCTGTATATTTATATGAATTCCGTTATCTTATATTTAGGTATAAAGTCGATTTTCTTGTATATATACATTTAGCTATCGATATCGAAATGTTTCAAATCATTCGTTTAACATATTTAAGTTAATTAACCTTCCTTAACGATCTGAAGTTGGCATATAGCCATGGCGGCATAACATCAGTGCATGTAGAAGAATTCCGTAATCTTATATTTAGGTATAAAGTCGATTTTCTTGTATATACACATTTACCTATCGATACCGAAATGCTTCAAATCATTCGTTTAACATATTTATGTTAATAAACCTTCTTTAACGATCTGAAGTTGGCATATAGCCATGGCGGCATAACGGCAGTGCATGTAGAAGAATTCCGTAATCTTATATTTAGGTATAAAGTCGATTTTCTTGTATATACACATTTAGCTATCGATATCGAAATGCTTCAAATCATTGGTTTAACATATTTATGTTAATAAACCTTCTTTAACAATCTGAAGTTGGCAGACAGCCATGGCGGCATAACAGCAGTGCATGTAGAAGAATTCCGTAATCTTATATTTAGGTATAAAGTCGATTTTCTTGTATATACACATTTAGCTATCGATATCGGAATGCTTCAAATCATTCGTTTAACATATTTATGTTGATAAACCTTCTTTAACGATCTGATGTTGGCATATAGCCATGGCGGCATAACGGCAGTGCATGGAGAAGAATTCCGTAATCTTATATTTAGGTATAAAGTCGATTTTCTTGTATATACACATTTAGCTATCGATATCGAAATGCTTCATATCATTAGGTTAACATATGAAGTTAATAAACGCTTTTTAGCTTACTGAAGTCTACATAAAGCCTCAACGGTATAACGGCAGTGCATTTAGAAGAGTTCCGTAATGTTATCATTTTATATTTAGGTATAAAGTCGACTTTCTTATATATACACATTTAGCAATCGATATCGAAATGCTTAAAATAACTGGTTTAGCATATTTAAGTTAATTAACCTTCTTTATCTTACTGAAGTTTATATAAAGCCATAACGGCATAACGGCAGTATATTTATATGAATTCCGTTATCCTATATTTAGGTATAAAGTCGATTTTGTTGTACATACACATTTAGCAATTGATATCGAAATGCTTCAAATCATTAGTTAAACATATTTAGTTAATTAACCTTCTTTAACGAACGGAAGTTGGCATAAAGCCATGGCGGCATAACGACAATACATTTGGAAGAATTCCGTAGTCTTATATTTATGTATAAAGTCGATTTTCTTGTATATACACATTTAGCTATAGATATCGAAATGCTTCAAATCATTAGTTTAACATATTAAGTTAACAAACGCTTTTTAGCTTACTGAAGTCTACATAAAGCCTTAACAGTATAACGGCAGTGCATTTAGAAGATATCCGTAATGTTATAATTTTATATTTAGGTAAATGTCGATTTTCTTGTATATACACATTTAGCAATCCATATCGAAATGCTTCAAATCATTAGTTTAACATATTTAAGTTAATTAACCTTCTTTAACGTAATGAAGGTGATATAAAGCCATGGCGGCATAACGACAGTGCAGGTAGAAGAGTTCCGTAATCTTATATTTAGGTATATAGTCGATTTTCTTGTATTTACACATTTAGCAATCGATATCGAAAATCTTCAAATCATTTGTTTAACATATTTATGTTAGTTAACCTTCTTTAACGTAATGAAGGTGATATAAAGCCATGGCGGCATAACGACAGTGTATTTAGAAGCATTCCGTAATCTTATATTTAGGAATAAAGTCGATTTTCTGGTATATACGCATTTAGCAATCGATACCGAAATGCTTCAAATCATAAGTTTATCATATTTCAGTTAATTAACCTTCTTTAACGTATAGAAGTTGATATAAAGCCATTACGGCATAACGACAGAACATTTGGAAGAATTCCGCAGTCTTATATTTAAGTATACAGTCAATTTTCTTGTATATAAACATTTAGCAATCGATAACGAAATGCTATAAATCGTTAGTTTAACATATCTAAGTTAACAAACCTACTTTAACGCACTGAAGTTAACACAAAGCCATGGCGGCATAACGGCAGTGCATGTAGAAAAAATCCGTAATCTTATATTTAGGTACAAATTCGACTTTCTTGTATATACTCATTTAGCAAGCGATATCGAAATGCTTCAAATCATTAGTTTAACATATTTAAGTTAGTTAACCTTCTTTAACGTATTGAAGTTGATATAAAGCCATAACGACAGTACATTTGGAAGAATTCCGTAATCTTATGTTTATGTATAAATTCGATTTTCTTGTAAATACACATTTAGCAAGCGATATAGAAATGCTTCAAATCATTAGTTCAACATATTTAAGCTAATTAACCTTCTTTAACGTATTGAAGTTGATATAAAGCCATAACGACAGTACATTTGGAAGAATTCCGTAACCTTAATTTAGTTATAAAGTCGATTTTCTTGTATATACACATTTAGAAATCGATATCGAAATGCTTCATCTCATAAGTTTAACATATTTAAGTTAAGAAACCTTCTTTAACGCACTGAAGTCTACATAAAGCCTTAACGGTATAACTGCACTGCATTTAGAAGAACTCCGTTATCTTATATTTAGGTATAAATTTTACTTTCTTGTATATACTCATTTAGCAAGCGATATCGAAATGCTTTAAATCATTAGTTTAACATATTTAAGTTAGTTAACCTTCTTTAACGCATTGAAGTTGATATAAAGCCATAACGACAGTACATTTGGAAGAATTCCGTAATCTTAGGTTTATGTATAAATTCGATTTTCTTGTAAATACACATTTCGCAAGCGATATCGAAATGCTTCAACTCGTTAGTTTAACATATTTAAGTTAATTAACCTTCTTTAACGTATTGAAGTTGATATAAAGCCATAACGACAGTAAATTTGGAAGAATTCCGTAATCTTATGTTTAGGTATAAATTCGATTTTCTTGTAAATACACATTTAGCAATCGATAACGAAATGCTATAAATCGTTAGTTTAACATATCTAAGTTAATTAACCTTCTTTAACGATCTGAAGTTGGCATATAGCCATGGCGGCATAGGGACAGTACATTTGGAAGAATTCCGTAATCTTATATTTAGCTATAAAGTCGATTTTCTTGTAGATACACATTTAGCTATCGACATCGAAATGCTTCAAATCATTCGTTTAACATATTTATGTTAATAAACCTTCTTTAACGTAACGAAGGTGATATAAAGCCATGGCGGCATAACGGCAGTGCATTTAGAAGAATTCCGTAATCTCATATTTAGGTATAAAGTCGATTTTCTTGTATATACACATTTATGTATCGATATCGAAATGCTTCATATCATTAGTTTAACATATAAAGTCAATAAACGCTTTTTAGCTTACTGAAGTCTACATAAAGCCGTAACGGTATAACGGCAGTGCATTTAGAAGAATTCCGTAATATTATAATTTTATATTTAGGTATAAAGTCGATTTTCTTGTATTTACACATTTAGCAATCGATATCGAAATGCTTCAAATAACTGGTTTAGCATATTTCAGTTAATTAACCTTCTTTATCTTACTGAAGTTTACATAAAGCCATAACGGCATACGGCAGTATATTTATATGAATTCCGTTATCTTATTTTAGGTATAAAGTCGATTTTGTTGTACAAACACATTTAGCAATCGATATCGAAAATCTTCAAATCATTAGTTTAACATATTTAAGTTAGTTAACCTTCTTTAACGTAATGAAGGTGATATAAAGCCATGGCGGCATAACGACAGTGCATTTAGAAGAATTCCGTAATCTTATATTTAGGTATAAAGTCGATTTTGTTGTATATACGCATTTAGCAATCGATATCGAAATGCTTCAAATCATTAGTTTAACATATTTAAGTTAATTAACCTTCTTTAACGTATCTGAAGTTGACATAAAGCCATGGCGGCATAACGGACAGTACATTTGGAAGAATTCCGTAATCTTATATTTAGTTATAAAGTCGATTTTTTTGTATATACACATTTAGCTATCGACATCGAAATGCTTCAAATCATTCGTTTAACATATTTATGTTAATAAACCTTCTTTAACGATCTAAAGTTGGCATATAGCCATGGCGGCATAACGGCAGTGCATGTAGAAGAATTCCGTAATCTTATATTTAGGTATAAAGTCGATTTTCTTGTATATACACATTTAGCTATCGATATCGAAATGCTTCATATCATTAGTATAACATATTAAGTTAATAAACGCTTTTTAGCTTACTGAAGTCTACAAACGGCTTAGCGGCATAACGGCAAAGCATTTAGAAGAATTACGTAATCTTATATTTAAGTATAAAGTCGATTTTCTTGTATTTACACATTTAGCAATCGATATCGAAATGCTTCAAATAACTGGTTTAGCATATTTCAGTTAATTAACCTTCTTTATCTTACTGAAGTTTACGTAAAGCCATAACGGCTTAACGGCAGTATATTTATATGAATTCCGTTATCTTATGTTTAGGTATAAAGTCGACTTTGTTGTACAAACACATTTAGCAATCGATATCGAAAATCTTCAAATCATTAGTTTAACATATTTAAGTTAGTTAACCTTCTTTAACGTAATGCAGGTGATATAAAGCCATGGCGGCATAACGACAGTGCATTTAGAAGAATTCCGTAATCTCATATTTAGGTATAAAGTCGATTTTGTTGTATATACGCATCTAGCCGTCGATATCGAAATGCTTCAAATCATTATTTTAACATATTTAAGTTAATTTACCTTCTTTATCTTACTGAAGTTTACATAAAGCAATAACGGTATAACGGAAGTGCATTTGGAAGAATTCCGTAATCTTATATTTAGGTATAAAGTCGATTTTCTTGTATATACACATTTATCTATCGATATCGAAATGCTTCAAATCATTCGTTTAACATATTTAAGTTAGTTAACCTTCTTTAATGAACGGAAGTTGGCATAAAGTCATGGCGGCATAACGGCAGTGCATGGAGAAGAATTCCGTAATCTTATATTTAGGTATAAAGTCATTTTTCTTGTATATAAACATTTAGCAATCGATATCGAAATGCTTCAAAACAATCGTTTAACATATTTAAGTTATTAAACCATCTTTAACGATCTGAAGTTGGCATATAGCCATGGCGGCATAACGGCAGTGCATGTAGAAGAATTCCGTAATCTTATATTTAGGTATAAAGTCGATTTTGTTGTATATACACATTCAGCTATCGATATCGAAATGCTTCAAATCATTCGTTTAACATATTTATGTTAATAAATCTTCTTTAACGATCTGATGTTGGCATATAGCCATGGCGGCATAACGGCAGTGCATTTAGAAGAATTCCGTAATCTTATATTCAGGTATAAAGTCGATTTTCTTGTATATACACATTTAGCTATCGATATCGAAATGCTTCCTATCATTAGTTTAACATATTAAGTTAATAAACGCTTTTTAGCTTACTGAAGTCTACGTAAAGCCTTAACGGTATAACGGCAGTGCATTTAAAAGAATTCCGTAATGTTTTAATTTTATATTTAGGTATAAAGTCGATTTTCTTGTATATACACATTTATCTATCGATATCGAAATGCTTCAAATCGTTCGTTTAACATATTTAAGTTAGTTAACCTTCTTTAATGAACGGAAGTTGGCATAAAGTCATGGCGGCATAACGGCAGTGCATTTAGAAGAATTCCGTAATCTTATATTTAGGTATAAAGTCGATTTTGTTGTATATACGCATTTAGCAATCGATATCGAAATGCTTCAAATCATTAGTTTAACATATTTAAGTTAATTAACCTTCTTTAACGTATTGAAGTTGATATAAAGCCATGGCGGCATAACAATAGTACATTTGGAAGAATTCCGTAATCTTATATTTAGGTATAAAGTCGATTTTCTTGTATATAAACATTTAGCAATCGATAACGAAATGCTTCAAATCATTCGTTTAACATATTTAAGTTAATAAACCTTCTTTAACGAACTGAAGTTGGCTTAAGGCCATGGCGGCATAACGGCAGTGCTTTTAGAAGAATTCCGTAATCTTATATTTAGGTATAAAGTCGATTTTCTTGTATATACACATTTAGCTATCGATATCGAAATGCTTCATATCATTAGTATAACATATTAAGTTAATAAACGCTTTTTAGCTTACTGAAGTCTACAAACGGCTTAGCGGCATAACGGCAAATCATTTAGAAGAATTACGTAATCTTATATTTAAGTATAAAGTCGATTTTCTTGTATTTACACATTTAGCAATCGATATCGAAATGCTTCAAATAACTGGTTTAGCATATTTCAGTTAATTAACCTTCTTTATCTTACTGAAGTTTACATAAAGCCATAACGGCATAACGGCAGTGCATTTAGAAGAATTCCGCAATCTTATATTTAGGTATAAAGTCGATTTTCTTGTATATACACATTTAGCTATCGATATCGAAATGCTTCAAATCATTCGTTTAACATATTTATGTTAATAAACCTTCTTTAACGATCTGAAGTTGGCATATAGCCATGGCGGCATAACGGCAGTGCATGTAGAAGAATTCCGTAATCTTATATTTAGGTATAAATTCGATTTTCTTGTATATACACATTTAGCTATCGATATCGAAATGCTTCATATCATTAGTATAACATATTAAGTTAATAAACGCTTTTTAGCTTACTGAAGTCTACAAACGGCTTAGCGGCATAACGGCAAAGCATTTAGAAGAATTACGTAATCTTATATTTAAGTATAAAGTCGATTTTCTTGTATTTACACATTAAGCAATCGATATCGAAATGCTTCAAATAACTGGTTTAGCATATTTCAGTTAATTAACCTTCTTTATCTTACTGAAGTTTACGTAAAGCCATAACGGCTTAACGGCAGTATATTTATATGAATTCCGTTATCTTATGTTTAGGTATAAAGTCGACTTTGTTGTACAAACACATTTAGCAATCGATATCGAAAATCTTCAAATCATTAGTTTAACATATTTAAGTTAGTTAACCTTCTTTAACGTAATGCAGGTGATATAAAGCCATGGCGGCATAACGACAGTGCATTTAGAAGAATTCCGTAATCTCATATTTAGGTATAAAGTCGATTTTGTTGTATATACGCATCTAGCCGTCGATATCGAAATGCTTCAAATCATTATTTTAACATATTTAAGTTAATTTACCTTCTTTATCTTACTGAAGTTTACATAAAGCAATAACGGTATAACGGAAGTGCATTTGGAAGAATTCCGTAATCTTATATTTAGGTATAAAGTCGATTTTCTTGTATATACACATTTATCTATCGATATCGAAATGCTTCAAATCATTCGTTTAACATATTTAAGTTAGTTAACCTTCTTTAATGAACGGAAGTTGGCATAAAGTCATGGCGGCATAACGGCAGTGCATGGAGAAGAATTCCGTAATCTTATATTTAGGTATAAAGTCATTTTTCTTGTATATAAACATTTAGCAATCGATATCGAAATGCTTCAAAACAATCGTTTAACATATTTAAGTTATTAAACCTTCTTTAACGATCTGAAGTTGGCATATAGCCATGGCGGCATAACGGCAGTGCATGTAGAAGAATTCCGTAATCTTATATTTAGGTATAAAGTCGATTTTGTTGTATATACACATTCAGCTATCGATATCGAAATGCTTCAAATCATTCGTTTAACATATTTATGTTAATAAACCTTCTTTAACGATCTGATGTTGGCATATAGCCATGGCGGCATAACGGCAGTGCATTTAGAAGAATTCCGTAATCTTATATTCAGGTATAAAGTCGATTTTCTTGTATATACACATTTAGCTATCGATATCGAAATGCTTCCTATCATTAGTTTAACATATTAAGTTAATAAACGCTTTTTAGCTTACTGAAGTCTACGTAAAGCCTTAACGGTATAACGGCAGTGCATTTAAAAGAATTCCGTAATGTTTTAATTTTATATTTAGGTATAAAGTCGATTTTCTTGTATATACACATTTATCTATCGGTATCGAAATGCTTCAAATCATTCGTTTAACATATTTAAGTAAGTTAACCTTCTTTAATGAACGGAAGTTGGCATAAAGTCATGGCGGCATAACGGCAGTGCATTTAGAAGAATTCCGTAATCTTATATTTAGGTATAAAGTCGATTTTGTTGTATATACGCATTTAGCAATCGATATCGAAATGCTTCAAATCATTAGTTTAACATATTTAAGTTAATTAACCTTCTTTAACGTATTGAAGTTGATATAAAGCCATGGCGGCATAACAATAGTACATTTGGAAGAATTCCGTAATCTTATATTTAGGTATAAAGTCGATTTTCTTGTATATAAACATTTAGCAATCGATAACGAAATGCTTCAAATCATTCGTTTAACATATTTAAGTTAATAAACCTTCTTTAACGAACTGAAGTTGGCTTAAGGCCATGGCGGCATAACGGCAGTGCTTTTAGAAGAATTCCGTAATCTTATATTTAGGTATAAAGTCGATTTTCTTGTATATACACATTTAGCTATCGATATCGAAATGCTTCATATCATTAGTATAACATATTAAGTTAATAAACGCTTTTTAGCTTACTGAAGTCTACAAACGGCTTAGCGGCATAACGGCAAATCATTTAGAAGAATTACGTAATCTTATATTTAAGTATAAAGTCGATTTTCTTGTATTTACACATTTAGCAATCGATATCGAAATGCTTCAAATAACTGGTTTAGCATATTTCAGTTAATTAACCTTCTTTATCTTACTGAAGTTTACATAAAGCCATAACGGCATAACGGCAGTATATTTATATGAATTCCGTTATCTTATATTTAGGTATAAAGTAGATTTTGTTGTACATACACATTTAGCAGTCGATATCGAAATGCGTCAAATCACCAGTTTAACATATTTATTTAATTAACCTTCTTTATCGTAATGAAGGTGATATAAAGCTATAGCGGCATAACGACAGTGCATTTAGAAGAATTCCGTAATCTTATATTTAGGTATAAAGTCGATTTTCTGGTATATATGCAATCGATATCGAAATGCTTCAAATAACTGGTTTTACATATTTAAGTTAATAAACCTTCTTTAACGAACTGAAGTTAGCTTAAGGACATGGCGGCATAACGACAGTACATTTGGAAGAATTCCGTAGTCTTATATTTATGTAAAAAGTCGATTTTTTGTATATACACATTAAGCGATCGATATCGAGATGCTTCAACTCATTAGTTTCACATATTTATGTTAATAAACCTTCTTTAACGATCTGAAGTTGGCATATATCCATGGCGGCATAACGGCAGTGCATTTAGAAGAATTCCGTTATCTTATATTTAGGTATAAAGTCGATTTTCTTGTATATACACATTTAGCTATCGATATCGAAATGCTTCCAATCATTAGTTTAATATATTTAAGTTAGTTAACCTTCTTTACAGTAATGAAGGTGATATAAAGCCATGGCGGCATAACGACAGTGCATTTAGAAGAATTCCGTAATCTTATATTTAGGTATAAAGTCGATTTTGTTGTATATACGCATCTAGCCATCGATATCGAAATGCTTCAAATCATTATTTTAACATATTTAAGTTAATTAACCTTCTTTATCTTACTGAAGTTTACATAAAGCCAAAACGGTATAACGGAAGTGCATTTGGAAGAATTCCGTAATCTTATATTTAGGTATAAAGTGGATTTTCTTGTATATACACATTTATCTATCGATATCGAAATGCTTCAAATCATTCGTTTAACATATTTAAGTTAGTTAACCTTCTTTAATGAACGGAAGTTGGCATAAAGTCAAGGCGGCATAACGGCAGTGCATTTAGAAGAATTCCGTAATCTTATATTTAGGTATAAAGTCGATTTTCTTGTATATACACATTTAGCTATCGATATCGAAATGCTTCAAATCATTCGTTTAACATATTTATGTTAATAAACCTTCTTTAACGATCTGAAGTTGGCATATAGCCATGGCGGCATAACGGCAGTGCATGTAGAAGAATTCCGTAATCTTATATTTAGGTATAAAGTCGATTTTCTTGTATATACACATTTAGCTATCGATATCGAAATGCTTCATATCATTAGTATAACATATTAGGTTAATAAACGCTTTTTAGCTTACTGAAGTCTACAAACGGCTTAGCGGCATAACGGCAAAGCATTTAGAAGAATTACGTAATCTTATATTTAAGTATAAAGTCGATTTTCTTGTATTTACACATTTAGCAATCGATATCGAAATGCTTCAAATAACTGGTTTAGCATATTTCAGTTAATTAACCTTCTTTATCTTACTGAAGTTTACGTAAAGCCATAACGGCTTAACGGCAGTATATTTATATGAATTCCGTTATCTTATGTTTAGGTATAAAGTCGACTTTGTTGTACAAACACATTTAGCAATCGATATCGAAAATCTTCAAATCATTAGTTTAACATATTTAAGTTAGTTAACCTTCTTTAACGTAATGCAGGTGATATAAAGCCATGGCGGCATAACGACAGTGCATTTAGAAGAATTCCGTAATCTCATATTTAGGTATAAAGTCGATTTTGTTGTATATACGCATCTAGCCGTCGATATCGAAATGCTTCAAATCATTATTTTAACATATTTAAGTTAATTTACCT
>JAPZAG010000343.1:0-21203 GCA_027475135.1 Bactrocera correcta | reverse complement strand
ATTTTTTATTTCTCTCTTTGAGAAATTTTTATATATATATTATAAAAAATATATATTATTATTTTGTGTCCCTCTTTCTTTCATTCAGTCCAATTAATTGGCACTGTCGTTTGTGTTTTGTTGTTATGTGTGTTATGTTGCAATACGGGTTGCTTTTTTAATACGCTTTTATTAGCTTCACTTGTATGTATGTATGTATGTATGTATGTAAGTATTTATGTATGTATGTATGTATGTATGTATGTATGTATGTATGTTTGTAACTTTTTTAAGTGGTACTGAAACGTAGAATATTTGAGCGACACTGTAGGAAGGCGTATGTATGTATGTATGTATGTATGTTTGTAACTTTTTTAAGTGGTACTGAAACGTAGAATATTTGAGAGACACTGTAGGAAGGCGACAGTAAGTTTAAGCAGCTCACCAAAAATATGCAACATCTATGTATATAAAACTAGTTTTGGCGACATTTGAGTAGCATATGTATATACTGAAATATACATATGTATATCCTTAAAGAAAGTATACTTTATATAGATACATATACTTACATATGTACATATATAAGTATAACCGCGCACCAGAAGAAATAATATCAAATAATGCAAAACACGCGACTTTTAGGTAATAAAAAAATTAATACTTATAATAAAATTTTTGTAGTAAAAAAAATTTCAGATACTAGTTTTCAAAATGCCTCCGAGAAGCAACTGTAGTAGAAAACTCCTTTTTTTAATTTTGGCTGTCACGTCGATGTGAGCTTTTTAAAAATTGTCACCGAATCTAATGGCGGAGAATACGATTTAAGTTATATTCGTTTATATTTCACAATATTGGCAAATATCATAGAAGAAAAAATAGATTCTTTCAATATAAAATAAGAATTCCTAAAAATTTTAAATACACAAAGAAATATTCTACCTACCCCTTATTTGAATCCCTCTACCTGAAAAAATGGAGCTTACCTACTTTCCGGGTCGACCAGTTGAATTATAAGTGCTAGTCAAGGACAATAGAAATGGATAAACCCAAGTTTGTACCGTTACTTTTTTGGTTCCCGCGGGACATCATAAATATCAGGAATATATTAGGTATACAATCAATCGAAAAAAAACAGTCGAAGTGTACGGTTGTGACAATTTAAAATTATAAGCGAAATATATTTACATAGATTTTCAAAAAGTCTGTGCGTCGTATAGTTTGATTTGATTAAAATCTTTTCATTATAAACTAATAAATTAATTTTATTTAACGAATTGTTTATAAAAAAAACAACAAATCTCAGCGAAAGAATGGAAAGATCGTCAGAACACTTAAGCGAATTACAGAAAATAAAGGAGAAAAGAAGGCTCTATATGAGAAGTTATAGAGCCAAGCAGTCGAAGGAAGGCAGGGAGACTCGCTTGAAGCAAGTGCGTCAGCGTGCATCAGAAAGCCGAGCCTCAGAAACAGAGGACGTCAGAAAGGATCGTTTGCAGCAAATGCGTCAGCATGCAGCGGAAAGCCGAGCCTCAGAACCAAAGCAAGTCAGAAAGGATCGTTTGCAACAAATGCGTCAGCATGCAGCGGAAAGCCGAGCCTCAGAACCAGAGGAAGTCAGAAAGGATCGTTTGCAGCAAATGCGTCAGCATGCAGCGGAAAGACGAGCTTCAGAACCAGAAAAAGCCAGAGAGGCTCGTTTGCAGCAAATGTGTCAGAATGCAGGGGAAAGCCGAGCCTCAGAACCAGAGAAAGCCAGAGAGGCTCGTTTGCAGCAAATGCGTCAGCATGCAGCGGAAAGCCGAGCCTCAGAACCAGAGAAAGCCAGAGAGGCTCGTTTGCAGCAAATGCGTCAGCATGCAGCGGAAAGCCGAGCCTCAGAACCACAGCAAGGCAGAGAGGCTCGTTTGCAACAAATGCGTAAGCATGCAGCGGAAAGACGAGCTTCAGAACCAGAAAAAGCCAGAGAGGATCGTTTGCAGCAAATGTGTCAGAATGCAGCGGAAAGCCGAGCCTCAGAACCAGAGAAAGCCAGAGAGGCTCGTTTGCAGCAAATGCGTCAGCATGCAGCGGAAAGCCGAGCCTCAGAACCACAACAAGGCAGAGAGACTCGTTTGCAGCAAATGCGTAAGCATGCAGCGGAAAGACGAGCTTCAGAACCAGAAAAAGCCAGAGAGGATCGTTTGCAGCAAATGTGTCAGAATGCAGCGGAAAGCCGAGCCTCAGAACCAGAGAAAGCCAGAGAGGCTCGTTTGCAGCAAATGCGTCAGCATGCAGCGGAAAGCCGAGCCTCAGAACCACAGCAAGGCAGAGAGGCTCGTTTGCAGCAAATGCGTAAGCATTCAGCGGAAAGACGAGCCCTAGAACCAAAGCAAGCCAGAGAGGCTCGTTTGCAGCAAATGCGTCAGCATGCAGCGGAAAGACGAGCTTCAGAACCAGAAAAAGCCAGAGAGGATCGTTTGCAGCAAATGTGTCAGAATGCAGCGGAAAGCCGAGCCTCAGAACCAGAGAAAGCCAGAGAGGCTCGTTTGCAGCAAATGCGTAAGCATGCAGCGGAAAGCCGAGCCTCAGAACCAGAGAAAGTCAGAGAGGCCCGTTTGCAGCAAATGCGCCAGCATGCAGCGGAAAATCGAGCCTCAGAATCAGAACAAGCCAGAGAGGCTCGTTTGCAGCAAATGCAGAAACAAAACGAAGAGGTCCGAAGGTTGCGTAAAGCCAGTATAACGACCTTTAGGCAGGCAATTAACTCGTTTTGCGATGCGATATGTGAAGTTTGCACTAAACGATGCTATAAACATCAAATTTTTAAGTGGATTGTAGATGCTATAGCAAACACATATTTCCTAATGAATTAAAGCAAAAAAAATGTTTGGTTGTTTGCAATCGTTGCAAAACCCATTTGAATTCAAAGAAAAATATTCCACCATCCAAATCTTATTGGAACAATCTAGATCCAGGCTTTATTCCAGACGTGATTTCGGATTTATCTCAAGCCGAGCAAAGGCTGATTTCACGTATTATTCCATTTGTCAAAATTATAAAATTAAGCGGTGTATTTGGGCAATATAGTTTTCGAGGTCAAGCAGTATTGTTTGCTCAGGATGTTTTCGAAGTTACTGAAAAACTTCCGAATATGTTACCAAGAACCACTAATAATGCTGGAATAGTTGTCATTACTGAATTTTTGGAAAATATTAATGTAACGCGACAGTTTTCAGTATCTAGGCAAAAGGTATATGATGCACTACATTGGTTGGTCGCTAACAATCCCCTTTATAAAGACGTCACTATCGATCAAAACGTCATAATGAATGAAGAAGATATTATTAGAGTAGAAAAAGCTCCACTAGAGGTTATGAATGAAATCAATGATGAACTTAACAATAACCCTAGTGCTTACACAAGAATATGTGAATTTTCGAGAATTGTGCGTGCTTCATGGCACCAAGGAAACGAGCTCATATTCACATCAGGATTTGCAGGTGTACAATGCTGTGCGATGGCATTGTCTAACATCCTTAGAGCTAGTATTCTTGCACCAAAACAGTGGTTTACAAACACCCTCAACCTGAATATGATAACGGGTGACCAAATCTACAGCAATATAAGATTTCAAACGGAGCGAAATTTAATGGCCTATCGTATTGAAGACGATGGATACCTACTGGTGCGAAATTTCCACGCAATAAAAGATGTTTTAGTCGCATTCGGCAAACGGTTTCAGATCACTTTCGCCGATGAACCAAGCATATATGGAAGCTTGAGCGACAAGAATAATGAAACAAACTTCGGACGCACCCTTCGTCAAGGGTTGGAAGATCTTTTCATGGAACATAGCGCCGGCATAATAATAACAGAAGGACAATCATTCGGAGTGATGTGCTATGATAACAAATATTACTTCACTAATTCACATTCTTGTGGTCAAAAAGGATCTAGAGCAAAGGATAACAAGGGAAAAAGCCTGCATTATCGAATGCGACAATTTAGACGAGTTTGTGAGGATTTGTAAACGTACAACAGGCAGCAAAAATGTGCAGTATACTCTTGATTACGTTGATGTTGTATATGAAACAGACGAGCTTGATGAGATAGAAATACAGCAGAGTATTGAGATAGTAACGGCAGCGCCTGAAATGATTACTTCTCAACATGAACTACCTAATCATTTAATTCCACTGCAGACATCTTTGATGGCGCCGATTGATGTAATGCAACCCAATGTGGAAGATGAACTACAGGTTTCACGAAACCTTAACGAAATTACCCGCAAAACGAAAGACAACATCGTTAATATCGGACATGAACTGAAAGCAGAAGAATTTGCCTGGTACTTCTTGTTTCCTTACGGAAAAAACGGGTTCAAAGAACAAAGGCCTGTAAATATTACAGCGTTAGACTACTTTCAGTTTAGAATTTTGGGAAGTGACACAAGATTTCAACGTAACGACTATCTATTTTATGCCTTATCCTTCTTTGAATATTATAGAATCAAAAGCACTATATCTGCATGCGGCAAAAAAATTGTTAATCAAGAAGGAGCAATAGAAGATGTCCATATTTATGTAAAAAATTTAAGAGGTTCGGCAGCTTATTGGAGATCAGCTCTGAATGAACTATTAGCTCAAATCAGATGTTTAGGACCTCCAACATACTTCGTAACATTTAGCTCAAATGATCTCAACTGGCTAGACCAACGAAAGGCTTTGTTAATAGCCGATGGTAGGGCTGATGTTGATCCCAGTACTCTCGATATTTATGAGACTCAAAGACTTATCGAGAAGTATCCAGTAATTTTGAGTCGACATTTCATGTTAAGAGTAAATGCTCTAATGAAATTTATAAAAAATAATGATTATGTGTTTGGCGGAAAAGTGAAGGATCATTGGTGGCGCATTGAATTCCAGAATCGGGGCAGTCCTCACCTTCATATGGTGATTTGGATCGAAAATCATCCCGAGTTTGACTCAGAAGAAGGGAAACTTCTTATGGATCGTAATTGTTGCTGTAGAATCCCTTCAGAAGAAGTAGACCCAGAGCTTCATGAATTTGTTAAAAAATGTCAAATTCATCGGCATACACAAACTTGTTCAAAAAATAATACTTCTATAAGATGCCGATTCAACTTTCCACGCCAAGAATGTGACGAGACACGAATTGTGTCACATTCTTCAGATGATTTTCTTCGTAACGGAGGTAGAATTTGTTTACTTAAGCGTCGAAAGGAAGATGCTTGGGTAAATAATTACCACCCAGAGTTGCTAAGACTGTGGGCAGGCAACATGGATATTCAGCCATGCGGATCAAACGAAGCGATAGCGTACTATATAGCAAAGTACCTATCGAAAGCAGAACCTGCAGGTATAGATTCTGGAATTGCGCAGGCAATACAGCAAATTCAACGCGAAGAAACTGATATTTCACGCAAACTGTTCAGCATATGTATGAAGATTCTTCATGAACGACAAGTATCAGCTGCAGAATGTGCATATAGACTTTGTCATATCCCATTACGGGACAGTTCTCGAAGCTGCATTTTTCTGAACACAAGAAAGGCAGAACAGCGTTACAGAGTATTGCAATTCGACAGAAACGGGCACGCAACTGGTTATTATAGTAATATCTTTGAAAGATATCAAAAACGTCCATTACAATCTCCCGATTACGATTTTGAAAACATGAGCCTTACAGAGTTTGCAATGTTATTTGAACCATTCTATCCGAAAAAAGTAAGCGAAACTGAGGAAAGTGTTGATCACGACGCGTATGAAGAATTTCGTAACACACATCGTCCACTCATTACGCTATTAGATAAGAGCAAAATGGTTGTGAGAAAGGTTCCCGCAGTTGTTAGGGTGCCATATTTTATAGCAACATCAGATCCCGACAACTTTTTCTATAGCTTACTTCTTCAATATATGCCTTATCGTTTGGAAACTGAATTACTTGAAGGTTTCGATAATGCAAAAGAGGCGTTTTTACATCGAGAGAATCGTTTGAAGGAAATAAGCAGGTATATGCGCCAATTTCGAGAGCGTGACCAACAGCTTGAAAATGCATTCAATCAGATACATGCATTTGAAATTTTAGAACAGCCAGAGATTATAAATCCTGAAGTTATAGAAGAAGAATTACCGGACACAGAAATGAGCAATGATCAATTTCAAAGAGCACAGCACGCTATGAATATTGATCAAAAACAATTGTTTACTGTCATTACAGAGAGTATTAAAAATCAACTTAATGGTGATATTAAACGAGAAAAAATTTTCGTCACAGGTGGAGCGGGCACCGGAAAAACTTTTCTCTTTAATGTATTGAAAAACCAAGTTAACCGATGTTATGGAAAATTAGTCGTGAAAGTTGGTGCTCTTACTGGAGTTGCAGCACGGTTGGTCGGAGGTTCTACACTACACAGCCTGTTGAAACTACCAGTACAAAAAGATGGTGTCATCATTAACATGCCACTTCTTACAGGAAATTATTTAAGAGGGATGCGCCAGTTATGGCAAAACGTTGAGTTTCTGTTCATAGACGAAATTTCTATGGTGCCTTATGAAATGCTTTGCATGATCGACTCTCGTTTGCGCCAACTAAAGAGACAGGACGCTTGTTTTGGAGGTATAAATGTCTTACTCTTTGGTGATTTAATGCAGCTACCACCTGTCCGAGGACATCAGGTATTTCAACAGCCAGAACATATGAAACCCGCTACACATTTGTGGCGACAATTCCGCCTGGTTGAACTCCAACAAAACATGCGTCAACAAGAAGATACGACATTTATAGATGTGCTTAATGCTTTAAGAGTTGGAAAGTTGACGTCGAAGCATCTTGAAGTTCTTCTTGAAAAAGTGTCAACAGATACCACTGAAGAATTCTCGATTGAGAAAGCTTTAAGGATTTACCCTACTAACGACCAAGTTGTTATACATAACGAAAAAGTTCTGAAGAGCTTTCAAGATAAAGGGACTGTTATTTATACGATTAAAGCACAAGACCAACTCATTGACGCTACACGAAATTTAGGTAATAAGGACTTAAATACTGTAATACCGAATGATATCAATAAAACAGGAGGTCTTCCTAATGTATTAAAAATATTCGTTGGAGCAAAAGTGATGTTAAGGTCGAATATTGACGTGTCAAAAGGTTTAGTAAATGGTAATATGGGGTTTATTACAGAAATTATCTGGCCAAATTTTCGCAGGGACCAAGTATATGCAGAAGACATCCCGTCAGTACGTATTAATTTTGGCTCAGATGGTGAACACGTAATTAAGCCAATAACGATACAATTTCCAGCAAAATACAGCTATGGAGTCGCTGAGAGACGAATGTTGCCAATAATACTGAGTTGGGCGTCGACCGTTCATAAGATGCAAGGTTGTACAGTAGATCATGCAGTAATTTATCTGGGCTCTCGACTGTTTGCTGCTGGACAAGCTTATGTAGCACTTAGTCGTTGTAGATCTTTGGACGGAATTCGAATTGAAGAACTAGACTGTTCAAAGTTGACAGGTAAAACCCCATGTAACAGTGAAGCTTTAGAAGAAATGATTCGATTAAGAAATAATAATTCGTAAAGTCGTAAATAGAACTTGGGCGCAAATAATATAATATAACAATTAGTCAATGAAAGGTTATGAGTAGATATTAAATGCTGTCTAATTATCGATTAACTTAACCAATACTACATGTCATAGTTCATATTTTAACAAATTTGGGGTTTCTAACATCAAACTAAAAAATTAAAAATAAATATAGTTTAAAAAAACTAAAAAACACGCTTTTAAAGCATATCAAACTAAAAAGTGAAAAATAATTCTTTGTATAAACTAACAATAATAATGAAGGAAAAATTCCTGCATTATTGTGAGAAAAGCGTGGGGTGCTTTGTGACATATTTTTCATATATCGAGCATTCCACGCTATTTTCACAATAATGCAGGAATTTTTCCTTCATTATTATTGTTAGTTTATACAAAGAATTATTTTTCACTTTTTAGTTTGATATGCTTTAAAAGCGTGTTTTTTAGTTTTTTTAAACTATATTTTTTTAGTTTTGCTTTTGTATCGTGAAAAGAATTTTCGTTCTCTTATACATAAAATATTATTTCATTATGTAAGAACGATATTTCTTCTTATATTCGCTTAACTTTCAAATAATATCATTTTTTATACATTTTACTTTATTTCAATGCATAATGTGTATATATATCTTTTTTTAAGAATATATACATTTTTTCTTTGATTTGAAATTAATAATTTCAAATTCAATTATTATTTACTTTTAAAAAATAAATATATGTTATGAAAGTATTTTTTTTGAGCGTAATAGCCATAAATATTTCACTTTAATTAAATACAATTCCATTATCACATATATTTTATGTGTAAATAAGGAATAGTTTAAAAGAAAGTTAAAATATTCTTTCACATGCTACTGTTGAGTATAGAATATTAAATTTCGTCATATTGTATTAATATAACAAAATTTGTCTATTTAAACCAACTGCAGCGGTGTACCAGGAATAAAAAAATTCACAAACATATACAAATTATTTACTAAAATACTTATAAAAAAAAAAAAAAAATTCATATAAATACTTTAAATTATAATGTCATACAAGTATAAAAATTTTCATATAAGTACTAAGTTCATAAAGTCATACAAGTAAATAATTTTCATACAAGTACTAAATGAATAATTTCATACCAGTGTAAAACAGCGTAGTCAATTAAAATATATGGAAATATATAAAATATAACATAAAATAACTAATTTCCACCAATAAAAAATTTTCATATAAGTACTAACTTATAAAGTCTTACAACTAATCATTTTCATATAAGTACTATTTCAGCCATATCATTTTGATATCGTTCATATCAAATGTGTTCTGCCACGTTGACCTCACCAACCCGAAATCGTATGGAAAATTTACTTTTACCCATTTAAAATTTCCAAACTCAAATATCCATAGGTAATTTATATGATTTTCAGAGCCCTCTATGGTTATAAGCAAACTTATAACATCAAAAGTGTTTTTGCACTCTGTTTTTTTTTTGAAAATTTATTACTTATATGAAAATTTAGTACTTGTATGAATTTATATTTTTAATACTTATATGAAAATTATTTACTTGTATGACTTTATAAACTTAATACTTATATGAAAATTATTTACTTATATGACTTTTAAACTTAATACTTATATGACTTTTAGACTTAATACTTATATGAAAATATATTACTTATATGACTTTTAAACTTAATACTTATATGAAAATTTATTACTTATATGACTTTTACCCTTAATACTTATATGAAAATTTATTACTTATATGACTTTTAAACTTAATACTTATATGAAAATTTATTACTTATATGACTTTTAAACTTAATACTTATATGAAAATTTATTACTTATATGACTTTTAAACTTAATACTTATATGAAAATTTATTACTTATATGACTTTTAGACTTAATACTTATATGAAAATTTATTACTTATATGACTTTTAGACTTAATACTTATATGAAAATTTATTACTTATATGACTTTTAGACTTAATACTTATATGAAAATTTATTACTTATATGACTTTTAGACTTAATACTTATATGAAAATTATTTACCTGTATGACTTTACACTTAATTCTTTTATGAAAATTAATTTTTTTTATGACTCTCTTTTGACTTATATGACTTTATAAAGTTAATACTCATATGAGAGAAAATATATTACCTGTATAACAACTCTGTAAACTATATTTTTTTTATTAGTATTTCTCCTTCTCTATATTACTTTTGGTATATTATAAATATTTGTTAAATGAGGTGTTACCAACATTTCCAGCATATTTTGTATTTTGCGTAAAAATACTTAGTTTTGTGTTATGATTAAAATATTTTTTATAATATACCATATAATACTTATCGTGTTGTATGACTATATATACACGAGTATATGATTTTATTTGTAATATTATAATGGAATCACAAATAGTTTGAAATTTTTTCTTGTTTTTGCTTTGTTTTTTTATGTTTTGTGTTTTACGATTAATGCAATCAGCGTCTCCGCATTGGCCAAATGTCTCTTTGCATCTACTAGCTTTTTAGTTTTAGTTACCATACTAACATTGAAAGCACTAGCAAGTATAAAAAGAACAACCTCAGGGAATGAAAAGTTGAATCAAGAATACATGTTAATAGATAAAATTTGAGGTTCAACTTAGATATAAATATAAATTTTGCAACAATTTTGCTACATAATTATTGGTTGAGATCATTTTACTGAAAGTTTACTTCGACAACAAAGCACTCATATCAATATTATATCCTTACAAAAATTATTCCTCCAGAAATCATAGTTGCTCGCCAGAATTTATAAAATGGTGTTCTTAGATATTTCCTTAATAAAAAATAAATCTCAATTTTTTATTCATGCGAAAAGCGCGCTGGGCGAAAATTTGTTACTCATACGCACTGGAGGTCAGTGGTGCTACTAGTGGCAGTGTGGATGCCGTGTCAGCAAAATACATATATATATCTGTGAAAATTTTTGGAATTTTAGAAATTTATTTTGTAGATATATGTTTATATTGTATATATTGATGATTAGTGCATTTCGCTGTACTTTTTAGGTGGAAAACAAATTTGGAATCGAAAGCTGCAAGCTATAATGAAAGATAGAGAGAGTATACAAACATATTTTTGAATTTAAAATTTACTTTTTTAACCATATTTGATTGGAAAACAAAATCGTTGGATCTTGCGTTAGTAGTCGTGTCTGAGGTTCTAATTATTAGTTGTAATTTTGGAACTATCTTGACCAATAGAGTTAACTACTCCCCTGTATCTAACTATTTTATAATAACATTTTTGTGCATATGATTAAATCAGATCAGAATCGAAATAAATGAATAGTGAGTAGCAAAAAAATGTTAGAAATTTCGAAGGATCCGGTGGGTTCACGGAAATTTTGAAACTATTTTTTAATGGAATAAAATCCATAAACTCTCGCGTTATCAAGCGAGCATACTTACAAACCTTTCAGAGTTATATGTACAGTTTCCATTGAGGAATAAATATCCGCCAGCAATGAGAGATAAACAAAATAAAAAGCGAAATAAAATAAATCCAATCAATGAATAAATCCACCAGGAATATCAGTGCCAAATACTTAAGTTGCAAGGTTATTAGTTGAAACATTAGCTTAGTAGAGTTCAAGAATAGAGTTGTAGTTGCATTGTAGATATTTGGAGATGCAAGTAAGTCGAGTAAAAAATATAACTTTAAAATTTCATTTGTTTGTTAGTGAGCACGCTAGAGTCTATATGCAAATAACTTGAAAAGTGAAATAGAAGACTAGCTGTTATGACAACTACTCGGCAAATGCCGCATACCATTACCAAAGTGAAGCAAATGAGGCAATAAACTACTGAGAACTACCAATACATACAAAGTAAATGTTGGCGTGCGCTTAGAAAGCAAGCAACTGTCAAGGCACTAACTAATTATGAATTTAAAAAATATTATAAAATAAAATTTCTTTAAAAACAGTGCTTGCTACTCACCCCAATGCGTCCCAGCAGCAACGCGTCCATTTCGCCGCCATTTTGCGCCACCGGCACCGAGGTGATCACCGACACCGTGGGCTCGTGTGCTACACTCAGATCCACCGACATTTTTACGAGTTTTTATTTAATTTTTTTGTGTTAAAAAGTGTGTATAAATTTTATAAAATTTTTTGATATTTTTTGGGAGAATTTTAGGCTTTCCTTGGGAGCCGGATATGGGTTACTTGGTTGTGGGTGAGTTTTTAGGATTTACTGCTAATAATGTTGAACTTGTTATGGTGAGGCCTTCTGGTTGGTTAAGTTGGTATAAAAATAGCATATTCTGTTGTTCTTTATTATTTAAAAATATTGAAACTTTTTTTTTAGTTTTTTATTGTTGTGGTTTGTTCTGAGGGTTAGTCGCTCACATTTGATTTTTAAATTTTTTATATATAAATTTTTTTGATTTTGTTGCAACAATGTGGTATATATATTTATTTTTGTTTTTATTTTTTATATTTTAATATTAAGCATTGTTGCTTTATGCCATCAGATTAACAGTTAAAAAGGTGTGCGCTGGATTTTCCACTTGAAACATTGGGCATATAATTTACTATTGAAACATGTTGGATTTCCAGCAACAGTTATTGTAACTTGTAATTATTGTTGTTATTTAATGTTGATTTATTTATTTCCTTTTCATTATTTGCAATGTTAATAATTTGCGTTGATTTTTTTCAATTACTCCGGTATTTGGCATATATTTTCAAAGTTGCTTTTTGTGATACTTTTTTCTAATAAATTTTATTCTGAAATCTTCCATGAGTTGAAAAGAATATTAAATTAAGTATTTTCAAGTCAAATTTATAAGATATAAACCATTTCACTTTTATTTTCCACTTAAACAATTTTTAAAAATTTTTGGTTGACCAAAATTTTTCTGAAGTTCACTTTTCTTCAAATCATAGAATTTTTTATGACCACTTTTGTCACTTATACTATATGTCGTATACACCATTTCTCGTTATTACTTTCTTTTTACCCATAGCTTAAGTTTTTCGTGCAAATTTAAGTGTTTTAAAAGTATGGCAACCCAATTTTAAAAGTCAATTCACTGGCAATGTTTTAATTAAGTGTAATGTTTGATATATTTTCATAAAAAGAAGTTTTAATGTGCCTTTGTCAGTTTTCGAATTGAAATGTTTATTCAATGTTGCAACCTGTTCCACAAGTTCAGTTTAATATAATAACACAAGTATATACATTATTGTGTACAAATTCGAAACTCCGCAGAATGAAGTCTAATTTTTATATATTAATAAAGGTCAGATAAAACACTTCTTAGCTGTAACCTTCATGTAATTTAGTGTCGTAGTCTCAAGCCGCATCTGGCGCGCTGAATTTTAGCCAAGCGTTATATAGTGAATGCTGGTGGTTTTGCCAATGCACACCCTTACGGTGAGCTGCTTTATATGCAAGATCAGAAGGAAGTAAAAGTGGGAATACAAAATTCAAAGCTCAGAAGCTTACTGGCGGTATGTATGAGATGTAATGGGTTCAGAACCCCGGATTCAAAGCTTATTATGGAGCACAATGAAGAGATGAAACGCTTATAGAGAAAAGAAGCCGTTACAGCCATTTGGTAAGATGTGCCGCCAGTGACCACAATTCAATTGCAACGGAATCAGGTTTTCTCAGTCCTCGGTCCAAGAAAGCGCTGTGCATTGGTCGAATAGCGTAAAATATATTCGGCTCCTTGACTAATAAGGCTTGTCCTCCTTCGAAGATTCTTTTGCATAGTAGATAAAGACCGGTCTGGATTAAAGACTTCGATAACCCGTAGTTAAATTTTTACTTAAATTAAAATTATTCAATATAAAACATAAAATCGTAATATAATGTTTTTATAAGTATAAGTAAAGTAGTGAGTTTTTAAAAACAAATTTCTTTTCGAAAAACTGGTAGTTTATGCCTTTTCAACCTTATGGAAAATACTTTTAAATTGCTTGTAAATATTCTGGGATTGGGCGCCTGTAGTGTTGCAATCTGGCAACAATAAAGTTATTCGTATGGCATTTTTGGCATTACATACTCGGAACTTGTGTTGTTCACAGTAAGTTGAAATATTTATGTTGGCCGAAACATAAGATTAAATTCTCAACATTTATTTTTTTTACAACGTGGATTAGCTCACCAAGAGTATATCGATGAGCTTAGTCTAAATTTTGGAGATGACGCTTCATCAAGGTGCAGTTTTTGCAGATGGTATGGTGAATTCAATCGAGGTCGTAGATCATTGCGAGACGAATTTAGTGAAGGTCGTCTAAAATTTGTTGTTGTTGCGAAAGCTATTGATGCTGTGCACAGATTGATATTGCAAAATCGTCAGGCCAACTATTGGCACTGGTGGAACTAGCAAACTTTCAATACTGCTTGAACAATTGACTCTAAAAAAGTTGTCCCTGTTGGATCCCACACAATTTGTGAAAATTATAAATATTAAAAATATGAAAGCAGTGCTTTGAAACTTGTTTACGGTATCATGTCAGGTGATGAATCGTGGATTTGCTCATATGAGCTCGAAAGTAAGTAGAGTCGACTATATGGGTGTTTCAAGATAACGCGAATTCGCGGACGGGGCACTTCTAAGCAAATGGTTGCCTGTTTTTTTTGGAAAAAATGGAGATGTCGCAACCATATTACTAAAAAACGGCGAACACTAAATTTTGAACGATATATAATTATTTCTTTGCCAATTGCCAAAACAGAATATCCAACAACAGAAGACGGATCACTTTTCACGATGACAATGCTAGCTCTCACACATATGGTAAACTGAAACAACTGCAGTTTTGAGCACTTACAGCATCAATTTGTTGATAAATCAACCGTAAAATCTTGACTTGCCACCAAATTGCTTCTTTTTATTCCCGTACAAAAATATAAACTAAAAGGTCAACGTTTTTCAGCACCTGGTGATGTGGTTCACGCATTTAAAAGGTATATTTTGGAGATACCACAGTCAGATTGGCAAAAAGGCTTCGAGAATTGTTTGAAACGCATGCAAGAGTGTACAGATTTTAATAAAGAATATTTTAAAAGACAGTAAAAAGATTTATGGCGATTAACATTGGTTTTTGTCCTCTAATTATGAGAAATAAAAGGCAGCTCTCCTGTGTAAGCTTCAAATAAAAAAGTTGTATTTATACGGTGTGCTGCTTAAATTTTTAAATTTTTAAACAAAGTTTCTAACAGCACATTCAATATTTTTTATGCTTTTTTCCCTTTGCTTTAATCACATAGTTCAAATCGAACTGCCATGAATGGATTTTTCCAAATTTTGATGCAATTATTTTCCACACACTTTGCCAGAAAATGAAGTAGAAAAGTTAGCAATCACAAAAAATTTAGAATAAATGCTTTTTTATAGTAACATTTCATGCAACTGCACACATACATACATATATGTGTACATGAATGTATTTAAATTTATATTCGAAAATTGAACGCCCGCAGCCATCAACTGTACTTTCGTAGCCAAATAAGGATTTAAAAAAAGTTCGAAACAATGAACTTTTCAATTACCATTTCAGCAATTGGCGCTACATGCAACTCACTCATGTGCCACAAATCTAAAATAATAGGAAAAGCCAGACTAAAAGTGAAAATCCACAAGCGTTTCATTTTGCCATTTGAAACTTTTCATTAGCATTTAAGGATTTACGTTGGCGCCCAGCGGGCTTTACCAACTACACACCACATATGTAACATATAGAGATATATATTCACATTTATGTGTGTGTGTGTGTAAGTGAGCGCTTATTTTATTTGGCTTATTGCATGCTATTTGCTGTGTACACACTTGTATTTGCTTTTGGTTTTTTTCTTTCATTTAATTTACCTTTCCAACTTTTTCGCACGACTTTCGCCCAGCCACAGCATTATTCGCCAGAGTGCAGCTGTGTGCGTGCTGTGCGCAGCAGCGTTGCAGTTACTCTTGTTGCTGTGTGTTGCTGCTGTGTTGCAAGGTTACACAAGGTCAAACTTTAATCAAACATGCACAATGACTTCTGCACAAGGTTGCAGGGTTGCAGGGTTGCAGGGTTGCATTGGCTGCTGTTTCGCTCGGCTTAACATATAGTTGTTGCAGTTAGTAGTGTTGTTGTTGCAGCTACTGAGTTATTGCTGTTGTTGTTGCTGTTGTCATGTCACTGCTTATTTGCTTAAGCGTTGGTATTACAAATTTTCCGTTTCCTTTTTTACGCTTTCGCTTATTTGTTTTGCTGCTTATTGCATTTGTGCCGTGAATTGCATGAGTTGCACGCACCTACAGTCATGTTCATACATATATGGGTGTATATATTTTTAGAAAAAGTTTTGCATTTACATATTATTCGCCGTGAGCAATGCACAGTTAGTTGCACAAATGCTGGAAATGAGCAGCAGCGGCAGCAGCAAGCAGGTTCTCAGGCAGCAACAATTTGCCAAAGTACACATATGTTCACGCTGCTGTATGAAGCTTTGCAATATAATGAAGCGAAAAATGTGAAAATAACACTTCTTCCACTATAATCGGAAATTGCGTATGTGTTACATACATATTTACATAGCTCGAATTTTCTAATTTTCGTGCTATTGAATGTAAGTTTCAACTCGAAGGTGTGTATTTTTTGCTACAAGTTGGCAGAAAATGTTAGAACACGTTATATCAAATTTAATGTGGAAATTATTAATATTCACGAGTTTAGTCTCGAAATACTTTCGCAGTCCCGAAATTTCGAGATCCCGAAAATTTTTGATCGGGATTATTTTTAAATGTAATTTTATCTTGGAAATGCTCAGCACTTATAAATTCAAACCCAAATTATTTTGCAGTCCCGAAATTTCGGGATCCCGAAAAGTTGAAATCGGAATTATTTTTAATGCTAATATATCTATATTATTTATGAATAATAATTTTCTTCACAGGAAGGGCCTATATACATTCGTTTTATATATTTAGTCAACGTTTTGTAATTTTTTTCTTTGGGATATACATACATACATATGTACATACATATGTATGTATGTATGTAAATTTCTCCAACAAGTTGATCTTAGTAGGTACAAAATGTTAGAGCGCGTTGTATGAAATTTAATTTTGGAAATGCTCAGCACTTATACATTCAATCCCGAAATTTTTTTTGCAGTCTCGAAATTTCGGGATACCGAAAAATTAACATCGGTATTATTTTTAAATGAAACAAACTTTCAAGCTTAGAAAAATTACTTTCTATAATGTTATTCGAAATTGTCTTTGAGTTACAAGTTTAGTCAACATTTTATCAATTTTCTTCTATGGGGTGTTCTCTTGAACATTTGCATACAAACATATATTTTTGCTACAAATAGTTAAAAAAATTACAGCATCTTAAATAATAATTTTGGAAATAATCAACATTCATGCGTTCGATCCCGAAAAGCTTTTGTAGTCCCGAAATTTCGGGATTCCGAATGTTTAAAGTTATTATTATTTTTCAATGTAACAAATTTTCATAAATAGAAAATAACTTTTTTTAAATTGTTATCTGTTAAAATTTTGAAATTTTAACCCTTTGGGATGAATTTGACTCTCAATTGAACACTCACATTTGGTGCTACAAGTTGGCAAAACAATAACAGCTCAATAAATCAAACTCGCTTATAGTAAATTCAACACTCAAGAACTCGTTTCGGGAACATTTTTCAGTCCCGATATTTCGGGATCCCAAAAATTTAAAATCGGGATTTTTTTCGGGATCCCGAAAATTTAAAATCGGGATTAATTATAAATATAAAATACATTCATGATAAATGTGGATAAACTTAAAAAACGTTTGAAATTCGACAAAGAGTTTTTATTTATCAACCTTTTATTGCTGTGATGTCTTAGCAAAATCCTGTGAAATTTTCGTCTCATTTACCCACAGAGTGTGAAGTACAATACCATCTTACAACTTGCTTACACCACCTCCATGACACCCGCATGACATTCAAAGCACTTAATTAAAATCGCGCATTTACTCACGTACAACTCATACGGGATTAATTAAATTATTCATAACACTTAAGTGAAATTGCCGACAAACAGCAATTATTCGAATACTTCGCAGCAAATTTGCGGTAAATGCGCGTCAACTGAATGCCAAATATTATTTTCTGCTTTGTGCACGATATACATACCGTATGTTTAATATATGAGCTTCTGTGATTTTAGTTAAAGTGAAATTACATGCTAATTTACTTTGAAATAACTAAACGCACCACACGCAAAGGCTTCATTGGGCTGGCAGAACAGAAAATAGACATTTAAAAGTTTTCGATAGCTTTTAAAAGACAAAAAAGTCAAATGATTGCCGGTATTAAATTTTTGAATCAAAAAAGTAATGAAAGTCATCAAAGCGAGGCTAAATATTAAGACGACTGCAACTACAACTATTATATTAACAAAACACGAAAAGACTTTTTCGACCACCCAATATTTGTTTAACATTGAGTTTCTACATTCCCTTAGACAATTTGTAGAGTTAAAAAATAATTTTTTATTCTATTTTACAAAATATAAGTGTCCTTTGTTAAATTTTATCATAAGTTATTAGTAATTTATACAATTCTGTATACTAAACGTGTTCAATATCAACAAAAAATATCACTCATACGCCATGTGTATATTATAAGGGCAAAATTTTTTTTATTATAAAACTATTTCTGTTTCCATTACCGTTAATAAATACCAACTTCATTCCTTAGCAGCCATTACCTGCCAATACTTTGCATTAAAACCGACCACACTGCTCTCCAACAAATTGCTCGAATGGTCAACATGTCGTATGAGTTATATTTAAACTTCACTTTCCACAAACACTTAAATTATTCTCGATATAGCAAACACTTGGCACAGCAAACCAACACAACAAGCAGCTGAACGAGCGCAAATACAGCAAGCATAAGTGGAGCAAATTGTAATAAACGTTCAACATAATTGGGCGAGCATGCCACAAGAGCTCGAATACCAATACAAATACTAGAAATGTAACTATTTAATACGTATATAGATGCATATATGTATAAGTATAGCACACGAGCGTACTTGGAATGCGGAGAATTCTCGTGTTTAAAGTGCTTGTACTCGATAAAGCGCACGCAGTAGTATTTTATGGGGCATGACTGTGCTGCCTTCGTTTCTTCATATACATTTGCTAGTGGTTGTGTAGACTTTGGCACAAGTAATGCAGTAATAATGCTGATTGGCAACATGCTACCTGCCGCAGCTATTCGCTTTAAAGCCACTCAAGGGTCCACCACGCGCTTGCACTTCAAATGTTGAGATGTTTTCTACACTCATTGATATTTCTTAAATGTGTGTGTACCTCTACATATGTGATAATGAATGTGCTAGTTGGAGTTCAATAATCCGACTTCGTATTTGCAGTTTCAAAATTTGGTGAGGTCTTTACAAGAGCACGAAGAATTTTGCGACAGCATAAGTATTTCAAAGCACTTAGCTCAAGTCAGCTTTTGCGCTGTCCCAAAATCCCTTTGACCCAAATTGAATCGTAAGAGGTCTAGTGAGCTCCTCACTTTAATTAAAGTTTTCTTTTCTTTAGTTATGAGGATTCTAACTTGTCATTGGCAATATCCATGTTCGTGCGGTAAGGTCGAGAAACTAAACGAATGCCAGTTGTAGAAGCTATTTGGAGAAGGATGAAGTCGAAAATTCTGAACACTTCCTTCCAACTTTCCATCACGGCTTTGATGAAGAACCATTGAACTTAAAATAACTTAATTTATGTTATATTACATTTATATACTTTAGTATGAAACGTATTTGATCTGGTATAAAACTGGTATAAATCACAAAGACTGGTATAAAAAAATAAATGAAAAAATAAAAATGTGATAAAATATCAAGAATTTATACCACTTTAAAAGGTATTTTGTCATTTGGGGAACAGTCGCTGGGAGAAGCAAATCGAACTGCAGCTGGTATAACTCAAATATATTGCATAATCAATTTGAAACACAATAAATATATGTTAAATTACTGCAATAATAACTATCTTCGATTTTCAGATACGAATCGAAAAAAACTAGTATAAAAAAACAAACTGGTATAAACAATAAAATTGAAATAAGCAAAACTGGTAAAAAGAGCTGTCTTTAATTTGCTATTACCTTAGAAAAAACGAATGTAACAAGAAACTGGTATAAATAAAAACTGGTATAATAAATTTGATAAAGAGTGAAAAGTTGCTAAAACATTATAATGGGAGCTGTTTTTATTTTACAGAAATTAACTAAAAAAAAAAACTAGTATAAATCACAAACATTAGTAGTATTGTCAGCGAAAAGATCGAGAATAAGTACTAATGGGAGCTGCTTTCAATTCTATAATATAGCATAAACTATTGGTAGATTATTATAATGATAATTTTTTCCTGATTCCAGACATTAATCGAAAAAATCTGGTATACTATATGTCAGACAGACTAATATAAAGGAGTAAATATGAAATCACAAGAGCTGTAATCAAAGCTGCTTTCAAATTGTCAAAGCTTCAGACAGAAACCAATGTAATAAACAACTGGTATAAATAAAAAATACTGGTATAATTAATTTGATATAGAATAAGGAACTGACAAAAACTTTAGTTGTTTCCGATTTGCAGAAATTAACCAAAAAACAAATGGCATAAATCACAAAAAGTGGTATAATCAAAAGAAGCTCTAAGAACCAAAGGTTTTACGAAATTAATGAAAGCTACCTTCAATTCAACGAATTAAGAAAAGTTGCTAAATGTTATTATGAGAATTACCGACGATTTGCAGAAATTAATCTAAAAAATCTGGTATAAATTTAACAGACTACTAAAGAAATTAATATGAAATAATAAAAGCTGCAATCAAGACTATTTTCAATTAGTCAAAGCCCTAGACAGGAAACAATGTTAAAAGTAACTGGTATAAAACAAAAATACTGGTATAATCACTTTGACATAAAATAAAAACAAAAAAAATATAACGAGTACTGCTTTCGATTTGGAGAAATTAATAAAAAAAGATCAACTGGTATAAAGTACAAAAAAGTGGTATAATTAAAAATAGCTGGAATAACCATCTTTTGTAAAAGCTTAATGAAAGTTAACTTGGATTGACCAAATCTTTGAAGAAAAGTGATTAGAACAAGCTATTAGTTTAACTAAAATATACACCTGTGAGAATAAAGAGAGAATATCAAGGAGTTATAACTGCCAACCAGTTTCTTTGTACAAGGAATTGTTGCTTCCTCAAGTAATATTTTATTAGTTGCTTAGAAATCAAAATCCTTCAGAGAATATAGAGCAGTAAGTCAGCGAAATTCTATTTCGTAGGGTTTTATCAGTTCATATTAAGATCAAACGTAAGCATTATTTTAAATAGTATTCAAAACTATACTTTAAACACAAACTGCTTTTACAAGCGATCTGCCGGAAAATGTGTAAATAAATGTCTTTATTATATAGTATATAAATATAGTATATAAATATATACTACCTCCCATCTGGTACCAATATAAAATTCATTTATTTCGTAGTTTGCTTCGCTTCCTTTCAAAGACATTTATGTCTTTACTACATCAATACTCATTGCCCTTTCAAA
>JAPZAG010003375.1:0-11005 GCA_027475135.1 Bactrocera correcta | reverse complement strand
CGGCAGCTCTATTTTCACTCAACATTTCTGCACGTTTTTGTGTAACGCCTACAAGTATGCCTTGGCACATTCATGCCAGGGTTTGGGCGCCATTTGACTTTGCCTGTCTTACTATATTGAGCACCCTTTCGTGCTGGCTTTGTGTCGACTTTCCCGTGTCCTTTGTCGCTGTTTCTTGAAGCCTCGATGGACACCTTTGTAATGAGTATCTTACACTGCTATGCGCCTAAAATGTCTACACACATCTAGGCTGGCGTGTGACAAAGGTTAACGTGTAAGTATGTGTCGTTAAAGATTGTGCTTTCAGCTGTGGACTTTGTTTGTAATCCTAACCATGGTCAGTCGTAACGTAAGTATCAAAGGACATGCCGCTAACAGCAATACGTCCCAAACGATTGTGCTGACAAGCAAACCAGTGAGGTTTACCTTACTTGTCAGACAAGTGCATGTCGAATGGCTGGTGTGCAGCGAGTTTTTGGGGCGTAAAATGCAGAAATGCATTTTCAGACAATGGCTTAAATGCGTTCGTGTGATCAACATTGTTAGCTTGGAGATTTAAGGCAGTGAATTGCGGTAAGCAATTTCTAAACGAAGACAAAAAATAAATTTTAAGGAATCATTTATATTTTTTTATTGTTTATGAGTATGTATTTTCGAAAAATATCAATAAATATGATAAACTTATAAAAACCCTATGTTTAATATTAAAGATCATTTACTCAATGTCTGCTTGTCAGCCACTTATCAGTTGAGTTATTTTTAAAAAAAGATCCTTTACCGATAGACGAACTATTAAGGTTAAGTCAATCAGAATGTAACTGGGACAAGGGTTTTGAGCAGATATTGGGAAAAAGGTTCTAAGAGGTTAACTACAACTACTGACTGTAAAATATAACTAATATATAACCCATATATTAGTTATATATAACCCACATATGACCAATATATAACCATTTTATAACCAAAACTCAATCTGAGTTTTTCAGCTCTGAGTTTTAAAACGAGGGAATCGACTTGTTAATCAATAGAATGTCCCGAAAAGTTAAGACAATGCCCCATTAATCCCCTAGACCCATGATATGACGTTTAGTTTATACATTAGAGTCATAAAGCATGGATATATTTTTAGCTTTACCGCGTAGAGACCAATAGGAGAGTGCGACTGTTTAGAGTATTTATTGTAATCCACTCTTACTGACCTCTCAGAGCATAGAAAATTTATCTCTGGCCAGAAATATAAATGTTTCTATAATGTTATCAGAAAAGCACAATAGACCGTAGGTCGCAGTGCAAAACGTCATTATTATTTTTTTTTGTATTCTCAGTAAAATAAAAAGTAAAAGCAATTTCTCAGCTCGGCGGTTCGTCATAATTGAAACCAGATTGATTTTTCTAATCTGATAAGATGACATTGTATTTATTTTGAAATCTTTTTATTTATTCTTCCAAATCAATCTCATCCAGTTCAAAGTAATCCCCTCCCGATGCAATGCCCTTATGCCAACGGATTTTCTAATCTCCGAAACACTGGTTGTAGTCACTTTCCGGGATGGCCTTCAGAGTTTTTGGCGAATGATCACGAATTACGAGGGCAGTATGAGATGGTGCATTATCGTGGTGTAAAACCCAAGAATTGTCTTTCCACAATTCCGGCCTTTTTTGGAGGATAGCGTTACGAAAACGACGCATAACGTTCAATTAATATTCCTTGTTGACTGTTTGACCGGTTGGAAGGAATTCATAATGCACAACACCACGATAATCGAAGAAAACAGTCAACACGACCTTGACTTTTGAGCGACTTTGGCGCGATTTTTTTGGTCTCGGCTCTCTTTTGGCACGATATTCACTCGATTATCGGTTGTTTCGGGGACGTAAGCATAGATCCAAGTCTCATCGCCAGTCATAATGCGTTTCATGATACCCTGGTAGTCGGAAAGCATCGTGTCACACACTTCAACGCGACACCTTTTTTCCAAAAAAATTCAATGTTTTCGGTACCAGTCGAGACTTGACGCGCTTGAGGACCAAAACATCCTTCAAAATGGTATTGGCTGAGCCTTTCGATATGCCAACTTCATTACCAAGGTCTCTAATTGTTAATCGACGGTTTTTCAACACCAAATATTTGATTTGTTGAACATGAGCTTCGTCGTTTGAGGTTGATGGTCACCTTGGACGCTCTTCGTTTTCGACACGTTCACGGCCGGCTTGGAACTCGCTATACCACTTGTCAACATTTTTGTTAGACATACCCTCATCACCAAAGATTTTCCCTGCACCATCCTCAACGTATGCGCAGCAGAAAGTAATAAAATCTCCAAATCCTCCGACGCGCGCAGTTTAAATTCAAATGTCACCTTTTTTTTTTGGCGAATATTAGTTCATCTCTAAAAATTTCATAAATAGCTCTTCTAAAATATTCTAAGTTTTGTCTACGCTAAAAATTTTTTTACTAATTTCCAACAAATAGGACCACTGTGCGTGTTAAAAATAGTACGCCTAACTGTGAACTGCTAAGTGCAACAATAGTGAATACTCCCATTTTGCAACAAATCCTTGACTCTCCCAGCAGAACCTCACTGTATCTAACCACGTTGATGTTGCGGGTGTGCATATATGTATGTGTGACATGCTGTGCCACCTTTAAATAATGTCGTTTGTCGTTTTTCAACACAAATTGCATGTGAAAAGTGCGCGTCCAACACAGAGCTTCGAAACCACACACACACACATACACACGTGCACATTTATACATCCACGTAGATAGTCAAAGCTTAACAAATGCTGTGCTATCAAGATACCACAAAAGTCTCAGCACAATTGTCGCCCTTTTTGTGGACATGGAGCACATGCGGTGCGGCAGGCAGGCAGGAATACAGGCGACCGACAGAGGGACCAAGCGACCACAGAGTGTTGCAAGTGGACACGTGAGTGTTGTCCCCATTCATGTGTGCAGCATGGCCGAAAATGTTAAATGTCGCCGAGACTCAAGGTTATGCATGAACAAAGTCGGAAATCGTTGACTTCATGGCCAGCACGGCTTCCGTTTTGTCGTCGACAAGGATATGTGTGGTGTAAAGAGATCGCCACATTTTTCATATCTGCCAAATTTTTTTTTTCTTCACTCCAGAAATACACTTTTATATTTTTTCACTTTTATTACTTGCGGTTTGTCATGTTAACGTACAGTGTCGCACAGGCACTGCCATACACATATATCACTAGTGCCAACGTCTGCCTGTGTGTATGTGTGTGTGAGTTGGTGACAGCGAAGGACACAATGCCACTCGTGCAAACTTTACGGCATCCGTTCTGAGCTGTGACTGAGGTGAAGCACAATATGTTTGTATGTAGCAGAAATCAGAAACCCCCAGCACTACATACAATTGTAGCATATACACTTTTTTCAATTAAAAAAAATATAAAACCAAAAAATGCTGGGGAAAGTGCTGAGCACCAATATGCGTATGAATTTTAATATTTTCTGCTGTACTACGCTTACGAAAATGAAAACATTCCTACATTTGTGACACTTTCTTCGCCCATTGCAAGTGTTCGGTTGGGACGTACAGGGCGTATGAGTGCCCCACTTTTACAATAAACTCAGGCTGGAAAAGGGTTTATGTGACTCATACAAGGATTTTCGTATGCAGGTGCAAATATGTGTAAGTGTGTGTATGTGTATGTGTGTCACTGCACTAGTTCATGTGCATATCGGCTTGGTCAAGTTTCATATTGTTATGACAAGCACCTGCGGGCAGCTGCGCTCAACAGCAAAAGGATATTTAAAATAAAATATAATATTTTTCACCAACCTAGAAACAAACCTTAAAGGAAGTTTCGTGTGACAAAATTGGTATGAAAAAAATGTTGCTGCTTGATGAAAAGTGAAATAAAAATTTAAGGCTGGAGAATATAAATTTTTTAGTAAAGAGAGAAAGAGAGAGTTACCAAAAGGAGGTCTTACATATTTTAATAAAAATTTAATGGAGAAACGGCAAAGTTGTCAATTATTTTCTGATTTGAAATTTTTTTTTTATACAAAAGTTAATATATATATATCTTTATCTTTTATAAAAGAGATATCAAAAATTTTGAATGTATATTAAAAGATATTTATATTTCTGGCTAACTACGGAGATCATCATTTAGTCAATGTCACAGTTTTTATTACAGTCTGTAGTCTTTGAGGCATAAAATATGATGAGATGAAATTATTCAAGCAGAATATTTTCTTTGACACATTGGACGGATGAGTCGAAGTCCTCAGCTCGGCATATGAAATTGCACTGAAAGGCAGGGAGAAACCTCTATGGACTATAGAACTCCCGGAAATCAGAGCGCCCCGCAAATTATATTGACTAAGGCCCGTAGAAGTGCGTCAGCTGACGACTGGGAGTTGTATAAAACGGAACTTGCAACATATAACTCCAAGTTAAGGAAACCAAAGAGGACTTCATGATAAAGCTTCTGCAAAAAACTGAAGGGCTGCCATGAGTTCTTTAGATTCCGGTGTAATCTCGTAAAGAACCCCTCCATAAAACTGGGTAACATCCCGCGGCGCTGGAAACGAGTCAGAGTCACCGTTATCCCGAAGGCAGCAGGGTTTTCTGCGTTACGGACAAGGACTTCAGACCCATCAGTCGCTCCTTTTTCTGACTATAGTGACGCATTCCGAGGGACCACTTATCAGAAGCGTTATATGCTTATTGTAAAGTGGTAAAAAAAGTCAGTAGATGCTGCCATGTATCTATCGTATCATGGCTTGTGGAAGCCATTGGGGTTAAGGAATTTATTACTGGGACCTTCCTTGATATTAAGTGAGCTTTCAATAATGTCCTGCCGGAAGAAGTCGTAATTGCTCTCGATGTTTTAGTGGTTGAGTCAAAGGGGGGTTTAGGGGAAAACGTACGTGCTTGACGAAACGTGAGTATGGAAACACCTCACTGGAATTCTCTCACCTCTTCTATGGATCCTGGTAGTTAAGGATCTGCTTAAAAAGCTTGGCGATCATAGCTGTTGGGTAAATGCCTTGCAGATGATGTAGGGCTTATGGCCAAAGAAAAGTTGCTGAGCACCGTTTACAAATTGACACAGGGTCGTAACAAATTGGGCAGTCGTAAATGGTCTCGCCACCAACCCAACCCAAATAAAACAGAAATGGCTTAATTCATTAGAAGATAAAAGATCCCGGTGGCACCGCTGCCACAAATGGGGGACCTCCGTCTGCAACTAGCGGATGCAGTGAAATATTTGGGGCTCATCTTGGATAGGGAGCTTTCATGGAAGCCTTATATCGAGAGAGAGCAAAAAAGGCGTCGATTGTTTTGTACTACAGTAGAGGAGCCATTCGCAAAAGGGAAAGGGTCTCTCACACAAAGTGGTCTTTTGGCTTTACAATACCATAGTCAAGCCTACCATGTTCTCAACTCCACATTTCATTCTTCATTATCACGCTTGCGTAAATTTGTACGGCCGCACAAGGGGCTACTTATAGTGAGATCTTTGATCAGGCGTCTAACTTATTATTTGTATTTCTTAAGATATTTCCTTAAGCTCTAGTTACAACAAATTTTTATATTACATTATTCAGATTTTTTGTACCAAAAAAATGATTTCAAAATTTTGTTGGATCGCATTATTTTTGGTGCACCCCAACAGTCCAGTATCAACGCGAACGTTTCTTAACTCTCATCTTGCTAATGAAAAGTCTTCAACCTCACATCCCTTATACCTCAAATAATCTTGCCACAACACTTTGTTAATAATTTCAACAAAAAAATGAGTTTTGATAGATATTCAAAATATTTTCAGTTATGAATTGGTAAGGCCACAGCTAACAAATACCCATAAAAATTTTACAACAAATTACTTTGAATAAAAATTGTTGTATAAATTTTAGCTTTTCGTCAAAATGACAATTTCTAACGTCATTTCATTTATACATTTATTAACGCAGATCTCAACTTTTAAACTTAAAACAAATACTATTAATATTTATGAAACAAATCTCGAAAACCTTCATATTTTTTATGCTTTGCAGCTCGCTAAGGGCTTATGGTGTTACCTTTCATACTGTCCCGTGTACCCATGTATACAAATGTGTGCCTACATAAGTCATAGTTTGCACTTTTTTCATTCTTTATTCCGCCATTGTGCCACATTTTAAATATTCAAAACAATACAACTTTATTTTGCTCTAGTGGTCTCCCTATGTATTTTGAACTTTTTAATCTGCTTGGATCGCCGTCGGGGAAGCTACGATTTGCTAGACAATTGCAGAACTTTATTTGTTTATTTGTGATTGTTTTTTTTTGTATTCTCAACATTTGTCTGTTGATAACATGATGCATACAGAAGATGCTTGCACCACGTAGTAGTGGCAAAAGGTTTGGAAAAATGAGAGAATAACTTTCTTCCGGTGATCTCCTAGTTTAAGTGTTATTTTAAAGAAATTCCTTGTGGGTAAATCAAGTATGACTTTCGAACTAAGGAAAAAGCACTAAACCTCAAATCTTAAGTTAAGCCTTAAGTGTCAGTAAAATTTTAAAAAATATTTTTTTGCATTTATGACTAGAAGAACGTTGAAAGAAGGCCTGTGCGGGTAATGCCTATATATATGAACATACATTAATTAGCCTCACAGTATTTGTGATATCCATACAAAATTTAGCACATTTCGTAATCCATTCAAAAAGCTACTAGTTTATCTGATTCGCCGATATCAGACCACTATAGCATATAGCTGCTCACAAACTGAACGATTGAAATGAGTGGTTTGCAAGAAAACCTTCTTCATTTGCGGAGATATCTTCACATCTTTATGACCAAGAATTGCTCAAAGCCAGCCAAAACTGTTCTAGTTTTTAATCAAAAATGTCGCTAGAAAGTATGGAATATATAATTGAAGTTCAGAGAGAATCCTTGCCTGACAATAGTAACTCAAAAAAGGATTGAATCTGGTCAATAATTCTCTTAGTCCTCATTTACCTAATATAAGGATTAATTAAGTTCCGGGTAAGTTCATCAGCCCTACAGAACTTACATATATCTGGATTTTCAAACATCCATTTGAATGGTGATTATATTCAGGTACGTCTAGAAAAACCAATGAAATTTTTAGATTGGGAAAAAGGAATAAAATTTACATATAAATATATAATTAATTAATAAAGTAAAATATAAATTCTAGTTATTTTTTACTACAAATTTCAAATAGTTAAACCAAAACCAAATACCATCCAACTGTACCTAGCAAGAGAATGTGCTGCATAAAATTTTTACTCCAGCATCAGAGCCTCCAAGCTCCAAATTTATAAGCACATACCTACATATATACGAACATTCGCATATAAACTGCCTCCTTTTTTTTGGTGTTGTGCGCCTCCAGCCGGCGGCAAATAACATCAAAGTTTGCGCCTAAAAAACCCGCTCGCAACACAACAAAATGTTAGTGAGAGCAGCAACAACCAAAAACTGCCGAGTGTGCACAGAAAAAGCTTTGGCGAAAAATGAAGAAAAAAGTTCTGATAAAGCGCAGCACTAAAAATTAAAGCAAAGTAACCAAATAAACAAACAAACACAAGAGATTAAAGTAATGAAAACTAAAAGACTCGCGGCGAGAAAAAAAGAAATAGAAGCAACAAATCCGAGCAAACTAGAAATAGCTCAAAAATATGTAATAGCTGAGCGCAAATGAACTTAAAGCTTAAACTTTTAACAGTTACCAGCAACGCTATGCGGCCTTTTGGATCAACAAGGCTTATGCAGTGGGGCATAAGTGACTAGGCTTCCGAATGCGGATAAGAATAGATAAAACAAAAAATTTGTCAATGTGTAAAAAATATCAGATTTCTAATTTAAAACGGAATAAAAACAAAACTTAAATTAAATTAATTTTCGGAAAAAAATAACAATGGTTTTTTAAATTGAAAATAAAAAAAATTATAAAAATGTTTATTTTGGATAACAATAGATTTAGAACTTTGGCAAAAAAGAATTTTAGAAATAAGAAATAATAATTTTAGAAAGTAATAAAAATAATTTCAGAAAAGAAATAATAACTTTCGAAATTAAAAAAATATAATTTTAGTTATAAAAAAAATTTTTTGGAAATTAAGAAAAAAGAAAATTCAAAATTAATAAAAAAATAATTTTCGAATTTATAAGGAAATAGTTTTAGTTAATAAATAAATGAATTTTGGATTATTTTTCAATTTTAGAAAAAAATTTTTTTAAAGTAATTTCAATTTTTCTTGAAATAAAAACTTCATTTGAGCATTTTTGAGCATCCGTTTTAATCACCAACCCCACTGTGCGCCTCGCATTAGATGCGTTTTTTACTTCAACTATTTCTACCGTTATTTCAGTTTTGGCCATATGCACATGTTACAATTTTAGTTTTAGTTTAAGTTGTTTAATCTTTTCGGCTTTTTTCTTGTTTTTGTTGTGTGGCATTTCGTGTTTGTTCCTTTGCTGCTGCTGCTGTTGGTGTTTACAAGTTTACATTGCTTTGTTGTTGCTGTTGTTATTTAAGTTAAATTCTCAGCTGTGCTGCTTTTTGCCCAAAGCGCGGTGCTGATTTCCAGTTTTTTTTGCGGGTTTAGTTTTGGTGCGATTTTGTGTCGCCACTTGCAAAGCGAAGCGCTGCTTGAACGCCCTTTCTAATGCCGGCAGCGCGCCATGTGGCCCATCCACTTCCCCACATAACTGTTTGTTTTGCGTATCAACTCATTTGTGTGCTCTTATGTGTACATATATGAATATATTTGCAAATGTGTTAGTAAATATGCTTAAGTGTTGGTGTGTGGCGCTTTTTGCATGCAACAGTTTTGTGGATTTAGCTATTTTTGTGGCAATGAAGTTTTTGCGCTGAACCGTTATCGTGTGAGGCAATTAAAACAAAAACAAGCTGCTTACGAACATTTATAATTTTTTTGTTAGTTCAAGCATAAGGAGGTTAGCAATTCTGTAAATTGTGTTATTTGAGATTGTACCCTTGCTATATCAGCGCTTAGTTATTCTCAAGAAATCTTTGCGAGAGAAAAGAGTAGTTCTGAATTTCATCAAGTCTCATATTATTTCCATAAACCTGATCTCTGTTAGATCTTTGGCTGAATTCTCTTCCCATTTGGTTGTGCGGAACTAAACGCAAGTCTACATTCAGGTCCAGGGATCAGTAACCCATTTCTGATATACATAAGTGATACAGATTTTTCGATGCGAATTTGCCTGTGATGATAGACCTTGCTGCTGACCACTCGCCAGGACAACATACTGAGGCCATCGTTCTGGTTCTCTATTAGCCCAAGAGCAAACTCATATGGCTTGCTTGCGTATTTAGGAAGGAACACCGTTATCTCCCCTTTGTGCGAAGAGGGCAGGGTCTTTCCAGCCAACCAGCTTGGGAGCGATCTTCCTCAGCCAGATTATGTACCTCTCGTCCTTGCATTTGCTGCAGGCCTCATCTAAAATGAACCCATTGGAAAGACGCTGCGTATCCAAGTTTTTTGAATACCTATTTCGTGGGGAGATCCTGCAGCACCGTAAGCTCCTCCAACCCAGCGTCTCCACCAGATAGCTTTGAGGTAGTTAATATCATCACCTCTCGATTCTCTAACAACTCTATATTCTAGAACTATTTTAGAAACGTTCAACTTAGCTAAAAAGAAGTTTAACTACGAAATGAAGTAATACCGATAAAAGAAGGTGTTGTAAGAGTTCAGTTCGTTAGGGAAGTTAAAGAGCGAAGAAAGATCGTCGGATTTACCGTTTTTGATGCTCATGACTGCATAGTTTTGGTAAAAATCTGGTAACATGACAGAAGTAAAAGTTCTTGAATCCAAAGGGCGTATACGATGCTCAAAAGAAATATTTATATGATTAATTTTTAAAACTGTACTGTTCATATAATTTGCAGAAAGAACCTAGATAATGAAAAGAAAGCTTTCTAGAGATAAAAAGCTTAATTCACTTTCCTCTTCAGTAAGTTATTGGGCCAAAAGTACGACCGCCTTTAGCATGGTTGATGAGATGACTTCTACAACGGAAGTTAAAGAATTTGAGACGGCATGGGGATGTAATACAAGTTTTAAATTTTTACTCCGCAGAGGAAGTTTCATGTTCTGGGAACGTATTTATTATCTTATATCAGTCAGAACTTTTGAGTATTTGAGCAAAAAAAAAATTTAAATTTCTTTAGAATATTTAGTCAGATAAAAAACAACTTTCAAGAAAAAAAAGATGAATAAGAAGCAGTCAGGTCACATTTGAAGTAGAACTATAACCATGAAAATAAAGATTATGCAGCATTCATATTATCTTTCTAATCCAATCCAATGAATAGAAGGTCACCAAAGCCGTTCATAATAATCAGATATCTAGGTCTGAAAGATTTGTATGCCAGAAAGCGCGCAAAGGGCGCCTAAGTAGAATAAGTAATATATATCGTAGAACATTCTACGGGGGAACCATAAGAAATAATTCATCTTCGTATTATTAATTTACAATAATATTTTAAAAATTTGTGTTTAAAATGCCAGGAGCTTCCTTTTTTTTTCAAAAAGGGTTCAATCAATTTCTCTTTGTGGGTGCATTTAGCAAGTTTGCTGAACATATAAGTGTATCCTTTAAATGCGATTACAGCGGTTAAAAGGGGTTGCCATAAATAAAAGCACAGATTAAAGAATTAAAAAAAAAAAGTATACGGTAAAGCTTATTTAGTCGACATTGTTGTTTATTTGAGTGTTGAACAAAGAAATAGAGCTGGCGTGAAAGCTTCGGGTGAAAATATGTGTGTGCGCCTTAACATTTTAAAGGTAAATGGTGTCTAATGAATGGATTCGATAAGAGTAGCAGACTGAAAGAAAAAAATTATTTGTAAACAAAATAACAATAGCATGTTTTGCAGAGGGACATTTTTTCGTGAAAAAATATAAAAATTTCTAAACTGCGAAGATGAGTGTTCTTCACCAGCAACTCGCACATAAAAAACTCGACCAAA
>JAPZAG010003374.1:0-11005 GCA_027475135.1 Bactrocera correcta | reverse complement strand
ATAATATTAATATATCAGATGTGTTCAGAAGTTGATGGGAATTTTATAATTTCGTTGCAAAAATTTGGAAATTTTGGGAATGAGGCAATAATTATGCCACCGTTCATTGCAATCAATCAAAATCGCTTTAGACACAACTTTGCAGCATAGCCTAAGCAATTTCGTTGAAAAATATATATGTAAGTAAGTAAACCGCTACATATGGTAAACACATATTCAAATCCATTAGCTAAACACAGCTTAAATTTGAGCCATATATTTTAAAATTCATACTAATGAATGGAATTCATCAAACAAACTCTTACACATTATCCTAAAACATCACAAGGACCAACAACAGAATCTCCAGGGAATATTAAAAACCGCAAGAGACGCAGCTGTGTTCGCATATAACTGTATGTTACACGTTTACTTGTAGAGCATAAATTAAATATGAGTTTATGTATGAGGCGTTGAATGCTAAATTGATTGCTGTATTGAGACATTGGAGTGATAATGAAATTTGCATATTTCCAAACGCACACACACTCCTCGACATTTCATGCAACTTTTTGCTTCATACAAAAATATGAATTTGTATGTGGTTGCTTGTGTCATGTTTTTCGCTTACATGAGTTAGAGTATACCCACGTGTTGTGTTGAACCACAGAAAATGTAAATGGCATGTGTTGAAAAATGTGTAACTGAAAACCGCGTTAAGGGATAACATAAATATTTGACATTTCCACGGATATATATACATAAGTACATATATAAATATGCGAATAAGTAATATGCAGCGCAAATAAAAGCGCTAGGGTTATCGAAAAAGAGAGTGGACCAGAAGGTGGGTTTAAAACTTTGGTGAAATTCAGCATCATCTACGGACAATCCACTGAAGAAGAAGGGACCACAACATGTAAACTCGCTTTGGATAATTGCTTGCACTAAAAGCAGTATAGTTATAAGTGAAGGAAATATTTTATAAAGTAAGCAATCGTTATATTTAAAAAATGCTATGCGCAAACCTAAAAAAAAAAAGAAAATAGGAGGTGTGTTCAAAAAGTATCGTGAATTTTGTGTTTCTTCAAAAATTATTTATTTATTCTTAAATATCTATTTTGTCCCCTTCAAAGTAATCCCCATGAGATATTATACACTTGTATCAACGGTTTTTCCAATCTTCGAAGCACTTCAAAAAATCATTTTTTTTTTTGATCTTCTTCAGCTGCTCCTTCGATGTCGTCTTTATCTCGTCAAGAGAAGCGTAACGTCGTCCTTTCATGGGCCTCTTCAGTTTAGGGAACAAGAAAAAGTCACAGGGGGCCAGATCTGGGGAATACGGTGGCTGCCGCATCATTAGTGTGTTGTTTTTGGCCAAAAAGTCGCGCACAAGCAACGATGTGTGTGAGCAGGGGCGTTATCGTGGTGCAAAAGCCAATTTTTGTTATTCCACAAATTCGGGCGTTTCTGGCGGATTGCTTCATATATTTCGCATAACTTGCAGGTAATATTCCTTGCATCATGCCCCTGCAATCGAAGAAAACTCTCAGTTACGATTCGCGATACTTTTTGAACACACCTCGTATATACATTGTGATAAAAAGGCAACCGGAAATCCTTATTAAAATCTCCAGTTGTCCTTGATTACTATGTCGAATAAGAGCAATCTGTCAACCAGCTGCATAAGTCAGTACAACTCAGTAGTGCGTTGCGATTTTTACAATGAATTAAAATATCGAACGAAGAATTTGTCTGAAAATCTAATTCTAACGAAATTTCGTGTGCGGAATCGTTGCGAATGTTCGAAAAGGTTTACAGTGATTCGGTTATATGTAAAACACAAGCCTACGAGTGGTACAAAGCCTTCAAAGATGGTCGAGAGATCGTTGAAAACATGACTCCTTCTATACGAACTTCGAACTCTTTAACGGATGAACATATTAAAACAAGGAAGGTTATGGTGCTTGAAAATCATCAGGTAAGTTTTAGTTCGTTCGAATAGTTTTGGTGGATATTTTTGGTATGAAATGCGTTCTTGCTCGACTCGTCCCCATAAAGCTGAGTTTTATTTTCAAAAAGGGTACTGTAAACAGGTCTCTTCGGATATGCATAATCGTGAGAATTCCGATCCCACATTCATGGAAAGCATTGCCGACGAAAGATGTATTTATGAGCTTGACATGCAAATAAGTCAAAAATCGTCGGATTGGAGGGAAAAAACAAGACGAAACCAAAAATCCACGGAAAACCTTTCAAACGTAAAGGTGGTGCTCATTGGTTTTTTCGATATTTGTGAGGGACAAACAGTCAGTAAAGAGTTGTATTTGGCTGTATTGAAGCATTTGCGGGAGACCATACGACGAAAACGGTCGGAATTGTGGAAGAACAATTCATGGGTTTTTGAATGAATTTTAAGCCAAAAATGCAGTGAATACCATCGATTAACCACCGTTCTCACCAGATTTGGTTCTGTCTGACTTTTTCTTGTTCCCCAAACCGAAATTGTCAATCCATGGAAAATTTTTTTCGATGCAAGAAATAAAAAATGCGCTGAGGGAGGTGAAAGGCATCCCAAGAAGTGCTTGTGAAAAGGACTGAAACTGGACTTGGCATAAGTGGGCCTCTGGTGGGGCTTACTTTGAAAGCGATAAAATAAATATTGATCAATAATCAAATATTTTGCGTTCTCTTTACAATTTTCGGTAACTTTGTTGTCACAATGTATAACACATTTCTTATCTTAGCTGGACTAAATACCTGAAAAGTTTAGCGGACTTCTTAAGCTTTAAGTGATGGAGAGTTTGGAAGTATAATATACATATGATTTGTCACGGATTTTATGAAACACAGATGCTATTCAGAATATAATAATATTGCTATTCGAAAGTCTATGAAGACGAACGTAACTCAACAGATATTGAAGTCTAAGTGCCAGTAAAATTTAAAAAAAAAAACAGAAATACAGATTTTTTTTGGAAGTAGTTCTGCTTTATATAAACATATATAATTTTTTGCACTGTTACCATTCAAAAAAAAAAAAACAAATTCTTCGAAAATATAACATTCTTCATTTTAAATATCACTCTCATTGGTATAAAAAAGTTGATTTGGAAGACCACAGTCAGAGTAAACATGAAGTAAAACTGCAGAAATTGTTCAATAAATCGATATTATAAGTATTACTTATTTATACCATACACACGCAATGATTTACACATATGTAATCTATACATGTAAAATAACAAGATACTTATTTGACGTATTTATAATACTATATAGTATAACATACACATTTGATTACTTGGTAAAAGTACCCACTTTCATTAAATATTCATTAAATTTGTTATGGAAAAAGTTGACTTACAATGAAGGAATCCACGCGAATGCTTCGCTGTCATATCTGAAAGTACAATGGCGTTTGCAAAGGCAACACATAGAAAGAGAGGCAAAGAGTGAGTGGTGAGTGATGAGTAAAATCGTATGTAATCACTTGACTATGAAGAGACGATCAATAGCGTTCAAAGCAAGACGCGACTTGTCTCAACAACTACTTACGCACGCACATATATTATATTAAGGTATACTACGTCTATGTCTACATACATACATATGTATATAATATTTTGTATATTAGCATAACCGTCTATGACACACCAATCACATATTTTGCTAGCACCAAATTTACTCGACTGACAACGTCACAATTATTGACATGCTACAAGTTGCCACAAGCCTAATGACTAATCTTACCATTCCACAGATAAATATGTATTATATTATATTATATTATATATAGATGCATGAAAGTTATTTTCTTGTTATGCCGTTAAATATGTAAGTGAGCGTACGCTTCATTGAGTTATAAAAACACATTCCGATTATATACAGTCTATGCGCATTCCTATGACTAACGGTATACTGTACTTATGTATACACTCGCAGAGTTGTAGCATATTTATTTAATGGGATTAGTTCGTCGAGCACACAGCCACCAACGCTGCAGAGATTAAGGCATGGCAAAGTGCTCTATGAGCCATATAAACGCTTAATATCTCGGTTACTAATTACACAAAATAGATTTCAGCCAAAGCGTTGTTGCTCTAGGTCAGTCAGGCACACTATCCAATATACATACATATCTACATTTTTACTTATGTAAATGCTTAGTGCTATATTTACGAGCATACCAGTCTAATGAATACAATGACTAAACGATAATGCTATAAATTTGCGAAATAATGAAATGAAAGCTGAATTTAGATGCTCAAAGCATTAAAATTACATGCAATTTATGACTAATAAGCCCTTATGCTAATTTTATGCGGCACTAATTAAATGAGTGTATATACATATGTACATGTATGAGTTGAGAGTAGTTAGAATAATACTTTAAGACTTTCGTAAATAATCTGCATAATAACGGTTTTCGAAAAAATATAAGCATAATTGTATTGTTCCCTCAAATTATTATATAATAACTAAATTCGACTGAACTCAAGTCAAGATCAATAGAGTACTTAATATGAACCGTGACTAATTAAAGCATTTTTATTTTTATTATCCAATCGACTATTGTTATTCAATAAACTCGAAAAATTCACCTCGACTTAAACATAAACTACATATGTACATATATTTGGGCCAAGCCGCTTCAAGTGGATCTTGAAAATTTCCAAATATCACAGATTCTGAAAATTAGCACATCATTAGGGGAGGCATCAGACCCAATCTTCGTGATATAAATATTTCGTGAAAATTAAATTTTTTGGTTAATTTCAATAAGTTGTTAGTTGCGTTTTGGAGCACGGAAAAATTGTTAAATTATTTTCTCATAAACTACTGCAGATAAATCGATGAAATTTTGTGTACTCAAGCAAAATATTCGTGCTATATTATAAATCACCAGGACATGATAATATTACCCCAAAAAAACTAATGAGTTACCAAATATTGCCGTAGGGTTGCTCTCTTTGCTCTTTAATGCAATTCTTAATCTCGGACACTATCCAAGTTCATGGAAAAAGTCGCAGATCATCTTGATAGACAAACCTAGGAAAGACTTAACACAGCCGTCGTCATACAGACCAATCAGTCTTCTACCCTGTCTTTCCAAGATATTTGAAAAATTGTTACAATCAAAGATGACTCCTTTCCTCCGCGAAAATAATATAATATCAACGCATCAATTTGGGTTTCGTGAAAAACATAGCACGATTGAGCAAGTAAATAGAATTACTAACGAAATATGAAAGGCATTTGAGCACAGAGAGTACTGTTCGGCTATATTTCTAGACGTGGCTCAGGTGTTTGATAAGGTATGGCATGAGGGCCTTTTATACTAGATTAAAAATATCCTACCTTCAGAATTATATAAAACATTGGAATCGTATTTAAAAAATAGAAAATTTATGGCAAAGGTGGGAGATTTCATATCTGATGAAAGACTGATAAGGGCTGGTGTACCCCAGGGCAATGTTCTAGGCCCAACACTATACATCATATATACAGCAGATCTTCCCACAGCTAACAATGTATTAACTTCTACTTTTGCGGACGACACAGCTATAGTGAGCCGTAACAAATGCCACATAATAGCATCAAGAATATTAGCCCAGCACTTAAGGTTTGTCGAAGAATGGCTAGCCAACTGGCGTATAAAGGTAAATGAACAAAAGTGTAAGCATGTTACATTTTCGCTTAGACCAAAAATGTGTCCGGCAGTAAAAATTAACAATATTTTAGTACCCCAAGCGAATGAAGTAACTTATCTTGGTATTGCCCTAGATAGAAGACTTACGTGGGAAATATATCTAGTAAAATAACTTGCATGAAGATAAGAGCTGCAAATTTAAATTGGCTCCAAACTTAGCCTAGACAACAAAGTGCTTTTATATAATGCGGTCATAAAGCCGATTTGGAAGTATGGCATTCAACTGTGGGGGACGACCTGTGCAACTAACATAAACATAATACAAAGGTTCCAATCAAAAATGCTTAGATCAATCACTTGTTCACCATGGTACATGCTTAATGAAAATATCCATAAAGACCTTGGTAACGGGTGATTTTTTTGAGGTTAGGATTTTCATGCATTAGTATTTGACAGATTACGTGGGATTTCAGACATGGTGTCAAAGAGAAAGATGCTCAGTATGCTTTGACATTTCATCATGAATAGACTTACTAACGAGCAACGCTTGCAAATCATTGAATTTTATTACCAAAATCAGTGTTCGGTTCGAAATGTGTTTATCGACAAATTTTGTTCAGCGATGAGGCTCATTTCTGGTTGAATGGCTACGTAAATAAGCAAAATTGCCGCATTTGGGGTGAAGAGCAACCAGAAGCCGTTCAAGAACTGCCCATGCATCCCGAAAAATGCACTGTTTGGTGTGGTTTGTACGCTGGTGGAATCATTGGACCGTATTTTTTAAAAGATGCTGTTGGACGCAACGTTACGGTGAATGGCGATCGCTATCGTTCGATGCTAACAAACTTTTTGTTGCCAAAAATGGAAGAACTGAACTTGGTTAACATGTGGTTTCAACAAGATGGCGCTACATGCCACACAGCTCGCGATTCTATTGCCATTTTGAGGGAAAACTTCGGACAACAATTCATCTCAAGAAATGGACCCGTAAGTTGGCCACCAAGATCATGCGATTTAACGCCTTTAGACTATTTTTTGTGGGGCTACGTCAAGTCTAAAGTCTACAGAAATAAGCCAGCAACTATTCCAGCTTTGGAAGACAACATTTCCGTAGAAATTCGGGCTATTCCGGCCGAAATGCTCGAAAAAGTTGCCCAAAATTGGACTTTCCGAATGGACCACCTAAGACGCAGCCGCGGTCAACATTTAAATGAAATTATCTTCAAAAAGTAAATGTCATGAACCAATCTAACGTTTCAAATAAAGAACCGATGAGATTTTGCAAATTTTATGCGTTTTTTTTTTTTAAAAAAAGTTATCAAGCTCTTAAAAAATCACCCTTTATTTCTATGGTAAGGAAAGAAGTAGAAGACAGCAGAATTAAATATATATCTAAACTCCGTGATCACCCAAACCCTTTGGCGAATGCTTTGGTACATTCCTGCGATCAAACACGACTTAAAAGAAGAGATATGCCTGCGTTCTGAGGAGCTTGAGCGTGTCTAGTTTTTTTTTTTAAATAGGTTTAAGATTTTAGTACTTATTGTTAGGCTTTCAAAACAAAAAGCAGATTCAATAAATAAAAAAGATATTGAAAAAAAAAATATTATAAATATTTTATAATATTAAAAATATTATAAATATTCCTTTTTATCTTCAATTTTTTGACATAAAAATATTTTATATACATTTTTGAAGCACGTTTGAAAAATTTAATTCATTTGACTCATTTATTGTTTGGTAATAGAGGGTTAATACATAAGAACATATAGTAGTGACGTCAAACAAATTGAAAACAAAAATTGTTATTAGATTGTATAAACGCTTCGCTTCAAGTGACGGTAAAAAGTGCTTGAGCAATATTTACGGAGTTACATGTGTTTACGGGTTTAAGCAATTGACTTCTTTTATCGTATTATTAAATTTTACAACACCTCTAGAGTATTGTCCTAAATTTTCAAGTTGATCCGAGTAATCGTTTCGGAGATACAGCCTTGAAAACATGTGCGCTCGAAGCTAGCTAGGCTAAGTGCGTCGTCTTTAAACGCGTTTTTCTCGAAACTGTGTTTTTGAAGTCGGTTGGCAAGCAGATTTCTCGACTCAACCGTTCTTCATGAAATTTTACACAGGTCTTTGAGATACAAATCTTAAGGAGTTTTATTTCGATTACAACTATTTGAAAAAAAAAAAAACAATGCTGGGAAATTTTCTCTAACAATTTATTTTTTTTTTTTTGTAAAAGTGCCTGCCAAACTTTCAATTTTTATTCTTTTTTTCCTTCGTTCAAGTGCTTGGTTCAGGTTTTAGCTAAAACTCGTATTTTTTCACAGTTTATCATCCTGTAAGGAGTTATCCTGCCAAAGTATCTTTTTTCCGAGGGATTATCGGAAAATATTTTTTTCCAAATATTTCAAAATTTCTATGTTTAAAGTGTATATTTGTAACAATAAAAAATTCGAATAAAGTTGTTTTTTTTTATATGAGAAAAAATTGTTGAAAAAAGCCTGTTTTTTATCTGAGGAAACCCATGTGATCCTTTAGGATATTTATGTTCAGAAATTGTCTATTAAAGTTAAAACGTATATGTCCAAAAACAAATTGATGCAATCTTATTAAGTTGCCGCTGTTTGTATATATTTTTTGAATAGTTCAAAACACAGTTCTGAGAATTCCTAAGAATATATACCAACTGTTCAAGACTGACTTGGACTATTTCATATAAACTTTGCGCGCAAACCACATCGACATAATTATTTTCCAAATTGGTGCAAGTTTTTTTTATGTTCGTGTACAGTTTGGTCTCCACATTTCAATTGGTGTGCGTTTTGCAGCTATTAAGACGTGAATAGTTTATTGGACGATTTTTAGCATGAAAAAGTGAACAACTAGTTTGCTTTGCTTTATTGTGATGGAATCATGGGCTCTGAATCGTTTTAAATGTTGCAGAAGTTCTGATTTGTCATGGACACCAGTATTGGATTGATTGCCTCGAGTCGTCCTTACACCTATATAAATGGTGGTAAAGTTAAAAATTTGAAGAAATAGTGATTGAAAATCTTCTTGACTTTAAAATTTTGGAAAATAATTTTAAGATTCTTTTTTTTTTTTTTTTTTCTTTTTAGCGGCAGAATTTTGGAGAGTCGACAGCCCTTGATCGGATAAAAGTCCGGGTCCGTTTCGTTACGTAGACCTGACTGTTGTTTGAACGGATTTCAGGGTCTCTTATCTCTCGGCTGAACACATTTTGGATAATTTTTTGGGTATGAAACGTTTTAATACTAGCTTCCTACAAAAAACCTGAATTTTGGTTAAGGTTTTGGATTGGAAGCGTTTTAAGAATAGATTCATACCATAAAACAAACATCTTTTGCAAAAGCAAAGACGAGTTGCAACAACTATTCGCCACTACTGGTAACGAGACGTTGGATTATGAATATGACGACGAAGCGGTCCAACGATGTAGAAAATATGAGTAACACTCCAAAAATGAACGAAACCGCAATAACTAACAAGAATAAACGTTAACTTCCGTTGCATCGAAGCTAAATACCCTTCACAGGTGTATTTCTGTTAGAAACTATGTGTCCAGTTTGTATGGAAGCTATATGCTATAGTTAACCGATCTGAACAATTTTCTCGGAGATTACATTTTTGCCCTAGGAAATAACCTATACCAAATTTGGTGAAGATTCATTGTCAAATGTGAATATTTTCCATATAAGATCTTGATTCCGATCGTTCAGTTTATATGGCAGCTATATGTTATAGTGATCCGATATCGACCGTTCCAACAAATGAGCAGCTCTTTGAAGAGAAAATGACGTTTGCAAAATTTCAAAAGGATATCTTAAAAACTGAGGGACTAGTTCGTATATATACAGACTGACGGACATGGCTAAATCAACATACTGATCATTTATATATTTGACCTGGTCTACGGAAAGGGGGCTTAAGTGTCAAAAAATCATTTTTTTTTTGTTTTTTTTTTTCAATTTTTTTATTTTTTTTTTTTTATTTTTTATTTATTTTTTTCGTACGTTAGCTCCCTTTTCGTAGACCAGGTCACATATATACTTTACAGGGTCTCCGACGCTTCCTTCTGGGTGTTACAAACATCGTGACAAACTTAATATACCCTGTTCAGGGTATAAAATGCGCTGAAGGCACTAAAGGCCATTACAGCAGAGGATTACGACAAGTGTATGGTAAATTAGGTTACGCCTTGGCATGCTTGTATTTTGTCTGGTTGCTATTTTCAAAGTGATAATAAAGTTTTGTATAGAGAAAGTAGTTTTTTTGTCAATACAGATCAAAAGAGAAATATTTGATTTTTTTTTCTTGTATAATCGAAGGTAAAAGTTGCAACAAACGATATTTTTATAGGGAAATTAATATTTTATAAAGGGTGATTTTTTAAGAGCTTGATAACTTTTTTTTTAAAAAAAACGCATAAAATTTGCAAAATCTCATCGGTTCTTTATTTGAAACGTTAGATTGGTTCATGACATTTACTTTTTGAAGATAATTTCATTTAAATGTTGACCGCGGCTGCGTCTTAGGTGGTCCATTCGGAAAGTCCAATTTTGGGCAACTTTTTCGAGCATTTCGGCCGGAATAGCCCGAATTTCTTCGGAAATGTTGTCTTCCAAAGCTGGGAAAAGTTGCTGGCTTATTTCTGTAGACTTTAGACTTGACGTAGCCCCACAAAAAATAGTCTAAAGGCGTTAAATCGCATGATCTTGGTGGCCAACTTACGGGTCCATTTCTTGAGATGAATTGTTGTCCGAAGTTTTCCCTCAAAATGGCCATAGAATCGCGAGCTGTGTGGCATGTAGCGCCATCTTGTTGAAACCACATGTCAACCAAGTTCAGTTCTTCCATTTTTGGCAACAAAAAGTTTTTTAGCATCGAACGATAGCGATCGCCATTCACCGTAACGTTGCGTCCAACAGCATCTTTGAAAAAATACGGTCCAATGATTCCACCAGCGTACAAACCACACCAAACAGTGCATTTTTCGGGATGCATGGGCAGTTCTTGAACGGCTTCTGGTTGCTCTTCACCCCAAATGCGGCAATTTTGCTTATTTACGTAGCCATTCAACCAGAAATGAGCCTCATCGCTCATCGGACACGGACGCGAAACACATTTCGAACCGAACACTGATTTTGGTAATAAAATTCAATGATTTGCAAGCGTTGCTCGTTAGTAAGTCTATTCATGATGAAATGTCAAAGCATACTGAGCATCTTTCTCTTTGACACCATGTCTGACATCCCACGTGATCTGTCAAATACTACTGCATGAAAATCCTAACCTCAAAAAAAACACCCGTTAGTAATGAGCGGCGACTAAAATTATTGTTATACAGTC
>JAPZAG010003373.1:0-11007 GCA_027475135.1 Bactrocera correcta | reverse complement strand
TAACATATTAAGTTAATAAACATTTTGTAGCTTACTGAAGTCTACATAAAGCCTTAACGGTATAGCGGCAGTGCATTTAGAAGAATTACGTAATGCTATAATTTTATATTTAGGTATAAAGTCGATTTTCTTGTATTTGCACATTTAGCAATCGATATCGAAATGCTTCAAACCATTAGTTTAACATATTTAGAATAATTAACCTTCTTTAACGTATTGAAGGTGATACAAAGCCATGGTGGCATAACGACAGTTCATTTGGAAGAATTCCGTAATCTTATATTTAGGTATAAAGTCGATTTTCTTGTATATACACATTAGGCAATCGATATCGAAATGCTTCAAATCATAAGTTTATCATATTTAAGTTAATTAATCCTCTTTGTCTTACTGAAGTCTACAAAAGCCTTAACGGTATAACGGCAGTGCATTTGGAAGAATTCCGTAAACTTATATTTAGGTATAAAGTCGATTTTGTTGTTTATACGCATTTAGCAATCGACATCGAAATGCTTGAACTCATTAGTTTAACATGTTTAAGTTAATAAACCTTCTTTAACAATCTGAAGTTGGCATAACGGCAGTGGATGTAGAAGAATTCCGTTATCTTATAGTTAGGTATAAATACGATTTTCTCGTATATACACATTTAGCAAGCGATATCGAAATGCCTCAAATAATTAGTTTAACATATTTAAGCTAATAAACCTTCTTTAACGAACGGAAGTTGGCTTAAAGCCATGGCGGCATAACGGCAGTGCATTTAGAAGAATTCCGTAATCTTATATTTAGGTATAAAGTCGATTTTTTTGTTTATACACATTTAGCTATCGATATCGAAATGCTTCAAATCATAAGTTTAACATATTAAGTTAATAAACATTTTTTAGCATACTGAAGTCTACATAAAGCCTTAACGGTATAACGGCAGTGCATTTAGAAGAATTCCGTAATATTATAATTTTATATTTAGGTATAAAGTCGATTTTCTTGTATATACACTTTTCGCTATCGATATCGAAATGCTTCAAATCATTAGTTTAACATATTAAGTTAATAAACATTTTTAAGCATACTGAAGTCTACATAAAGCCTTAACGGTATAACGGCAGTGCATTTAGAAGAATTACGTAATGTTATAATTTTATAGTTAGGTATAAAGTCGATTTTCTTGTATATATACATTTCGCAATCGATATGGAAATGCTTCAGATAACTGGTTTAACATATTTAATATAATAAACCTCCTTTAGCGAACTGAAGTTGACATAAAGCCATAACGGCACTGCATTTGGAAGAATTCCGTAGTCTCATATTTAGGCATAAATTCGATTTTCTTGTATATACACATTTTGCAATCGATATCGAAATGCTTCAAATAACTGGTTTAGCATATTTAAGTTAATTAACCTTCTTAATCTTACTGAAGTTTACATAAAGCCATCACGGCATAACGGCAGTATATTTATATGAATTCCGTTATCTTATATTTAGGTATAAAGTCGATTTTGTTGTACATACACATTTAGCAATCGATATCGAAATGCTTCAAATCATTAGTCTAACATATTTAAGTTAATTAACCTTCTTTAATGAACGGAAGTTGGCATAAAGCCATCGCGGCATAGCTGCAGTGCATTTAGAAGAATTCCGTAATCTTATATCTAGGTATAAAATCGATTTTCTTGTATATACACATTTAGCAATCGATATGGAAATGCTTCAAATCATTAGTTTAACATATTTAAGTTAATTAGTGTTCTTTAACGTAATGAAGGTGACATAAAGACATGGCAGCATAACGACAGTACATTTGGAAGAATTCCGTAATCTTATGTTTAGGTATAAATTCGATTTTCTTTTACATACACATTTAGCAATCGATTTCGAAAAGCTTCAAATCATTAGTTTAACATATTTAAGTTAATTAACCTTCTTTAACGATCTGAATTTGTCATATAGCCACGGCGGTATTACGGCAGTGCATGTAGAAGGATTTCGTAATCTTTTATTTAGGTTGAAGTCGATTTTCTTTTATATGCACATTTAGATATCGATATCGAAATGCTTCAAATCATTAGTTTAACATATTAAATTAATAAACATTTTTTAGCTTACTGAAGTCTACATAAAGATTTAACGGTATAACGGCAGTGCATTTAGAAGAATTCCGTTATCTTATATTTAGGTATAAATACGATTTTCTTGTATATACACATTTAGCTAGCGATATCGAAATGCCTCAAATCATTACCTTAACATACTTAAGTTAATTAACCTTCTTTATCCTACTGAAGTTTACATAAAGCCGGTATAAAGGCGGTGCATTTGGAAGAATTCCGTAATCTTATATTTAGGTATAAAGTCGATTTTGTTGTATATACACATTTAGCAATCGATATCGAGATGCTTCAACTCATTAGTTTAACATATTTAAGTTAATAAACCTTCTTTAACGATCTGAATTTGGCATATAGCCACGGCGGTATTACGGCAGTGCATGTAGAAGGATTTCGTGATCTTTTATTTAGGTTTAAAGTCGATTTTCTTGTATTTACACATTTAGCAATCGATATCGAAAATCTTCAAATCATTAGTTTAACATATTTAAGTTAATTAACTTTCTTTAACGTAATGAAGGAGATATAAAGCCATGGCGGCATAACGACAGTGCATGTAGAAGAATTCCGTAATCTTACATTTAAGTATATATTCGATTTTCTTATATTTACACATTTAGCAATCGATATTGAAATGCCTCAAATCATTAGTTTAACATATTTAAGTAAATTAACCCTCTTTATCTTACTGAAATCTACAAAAGCCTTAACGGCATAACGGCAGTGCATTTGGAAAAGTTCCGTAATCTTATATTTAGGTATTAAGTCGATTTTGTTGTATATACGCATTTAGCAATCGACATCGAAATGCTTCAACTGATTAGTTTAACATATTTAAGTTAATAAACCTTCTTTAACGATCTGAAGTTGGCATAACGGCAGTGGATGTAGAAGAATTCCGCAATCTTATATTAGGCATAAAGTCGATTTTCTTGTATATACACATTTTTCAATCGATATCGAAATGCTTCAAATCATTAGTTTAACATATTAAATTAATAAACATTTTGTAGCTTACTGAAGTCTACATAAAGCCTTAACGGTATAGCGGCAGTGCATTTAGAAGAATTACGTAATGTTATAATTTTATATTTAGGTATAAAGTCGATTTTCTCGTATTTGCGCATTTAGCAATCGATATCGAAATGCTTCAAACCATTAGTTTAACATATTTAGAATAATTAACCTTCTTTAACGTATTGAAGGTGATACAAAGCCATGGTGGCATAACGACAGTTCATTTGGAAGAATTCCGTAATCTTATATTTAGGTATAAAGTCGATTTTCTTGTATATACACATTAAGCGATCGATATCGAAATGCTTCAAATCATAAGTTTAACATATTTAAGTTAATTAATCCTCTTTGTCTTACTGAAGTCTACAAAAGCCTTAACGGTATAACGGCAGTGCATTTGGAAGAATTCCGTAAACTTATATTTAGGTATAAAGTCGATTTTGTTGTTTATACGCATTTAGCAATCGACATCGAAATGCTTGAACTCATTAGTTTAACATGTTTAAGTTAATAAACCTTCTTTAACGATCTGAAGTTGGCATAACGGCAGTGGATGTAGAAGAATTCCGTAATCTTATATTATGCATAAAGTCGATTTTCTTGTATATACACATTTTTCAATCGATATCGAAATGTTTCAAATCATTTGTTTAACATATTAAGTTAATAAACATTTTGTAGCGTACTGAAGTCTACATAAAGCCTTAGCGGTATAGCGGCAGTGCATTTAGAAGAATTACGTAATGTTATAATTTTATATTTAGGTATAAAGTCGATTTTCTTGTATTTGCACATTCAGCAATCGATATCGAAATGCTTCAAACCATTAGTTTAACATATTTAGAATAATTAACCTTCTTTAACGTATTGAAGGTGATACAAAGCCATGGTGGCATAACGACAGTTCATTAGGAAGAATTCCGTAATCTTATATTTAGGTATAAAGTCGATTTTCTTGTATATACACATTAAGCAATCGATATCGAAATGCTTCAAATCATAAGTTTAACATATTTTAGTTAATTAATCCTCTTTGTCTTACTGAAGTCTACAAAAGCCTTAACGGTATAACGGTGGTGCATTTGGAAGAATTCCGTAAACTTATATTTAGGTATAAAGTCGATTTTGTTGTTTATACGCATTTAGCAATCGACATCGAAATGCTTGAACTCATTAGTTTAACATGCTTAAGTTAATAAACTTTCTTTAACAATCTGAAGTTGGCATAACGGCAGTGGATGTAGAAGAATTCCGTTATCTTATAGTTAGGTATAAATACGATTTTCTCGTATATACACATTTAGCAAGCGATATCGAAATGCCTCAAATTATTAGTTTAACATACTTAAGTTAATTAACCATCTTTATCCTACTGAAGTTTACATAAAGCCGGTATAAAGGCAGTGCATTTGGAAGAATTCCGTAATCTTATATTTAGGTATAAAGTCGATTTTGTTGTATATACACATTTAGCAATCGATATCGAGATGCTTCAACTCATTAGCTTAACATATTTAAGTTAATAAACCTTCTTTAACGATCTGAATTTGTCATATAGCCACGGCGGTATTACGGCAGTGCATGTAGAAGGATTTCGTAATCTTTTATTTAGGTATAAAGTCGATTTTCTTTTATATGCACATTTAGATATCGATATCGAAATGCTTCAAATCATTAGTTTAACATATTAAATTAATAAACATTTTTTAGCTTACTGAAGTCTACATAAAGATTTAACGGTATAACGGCAGTGCATTTAGAAGAATTCCGTTATCTTATATTTAGGTATAAATACGATTTTCTTGTATATACACATTTAGCTAGCGATATCGAAATGCCTCAAATCATTACTTTAACATACTTAAGTTAATTAACCTTCTTTATCCTACTGAAGTTTACATAAAGCCGGTATAAAGGCAGTGCATTTGGAAGAATTCCGTAATCTTATATTTAGGTATAAAGTCGATTTTGTTGTATATACACATTTAGCAATCAATATCGAGATGCTTCAACTCATTAGTTTAACATATTTAAGTTAATAAACCTTCTTTAACGATCTGAATTTGGCATATAGCCACGGCGGTATTACGGCAGTGCATGTAGAAGGATTTCGTGATCTTTTATTTAGGTTTAAAGTCGTTTTTCTTGTATTTACACATTTAGCAATCGATATCGAAAATCTTCAAATCATTAGTTTAACATATTTAAGTTAATTAACTTTCTTTAACGTAATGAAGGAGATATAAAGCCATGGCGGCATAACGACAGTGCATGTAGAAGAATTCCGTAATCTTACATTTAAGTATATATTCGATTTTCTTATATTTACACATTTAGCAATCGATATTGAAATGCCTCAAATCATTAGTTTAACATATTTAAGTAAATTAACCCTCTTTATCTTACTGAAATCTACAAAAGCCTTAACGGCATAACGGCAGTGCATTTGGAAAAGTTCCGTAATCTTATATTTAGGTATTAAGTCGATTTTGTTGTATATACGCATTTAGCAATCGACATCGAAATGCTTCAACTCATTAGTTTAACATATTTAAGTTAATAAACCTTCTTTAACGATCTGAAGTTGGCATAACGGCAGTGGATGTAGAAGAATTCCGCAATCTTATATTAGGCATAAAGTCCATTTTCTTGTATATACACATTTTTCAATCGATATCGAAATGCTTCAAATCATTAGTTTAACATATTAAATTAATAAACATTTTGTAGCTTACTGAAGTCTACATAAAGCCTTAACGGTATAGCGGCAGTGCATTTAGAAGAATTACGTAATGTTATAATTTTATATTTAGGTATAAAGTCGATTTTCTTGTATTTGCACATTTAGCAATCGATATCGAAATGCTTCAAACCATTAGTTTAACATATTTAGAATAATTAACCTTCTTTAACGTATTGAAGGTGATACAAAGCCATGGCGGCATAACGGCAGTGCATTTAGAAGAATTCCGTAATCTTATATTTATGTATAAAGTCGATTTTGTTGTATTTACACATTTAGTAATCGATATCGAGATGCTTCAACTCATTAGCTTAAAATATTTAAGTTAATAAACCTGATTTTCTTGTATATACAAGCGATATCGAAATGCTTCAAATCATTAGTTTAACATATTTAAGTTAATTAACCTTCTTTAACGTACTGAAGTTGATCTAAAGCCATGGCGGCATAACGGCAGTGCATTTAGAAGAAATCCGTAATCTTATATTTAGGTATAAATTCGATTTTGTTGTATATACACATTTAGCAATCGATATCGAGATGCTTCAACTCATTAGCTTAACATATTTAAGTTAATAAACCTTCTTTAACGATCTTAAGTTGGCATTAAGCCACGGCGGCATTACGGCAGTGCATGTAGAAGAATTCCGTAATCTTTTATTTAGGTATAAAGTCGATTTTCTTTTATATACACAGTTAGATATCGATATCGAAATGCTTCAAATCATTAGTTTAACATATTTAAGATAATTAATCTTCTTTAACGTATTGAAGTTGATATAAAGCCATGGCGGCATAACGGCAGTGCATTTAGAAGAATCCCGTTATCTTATATTTAGGTATAAAGTCGATTTTCTTTTATATACACATTAAGCAATCGATATCGAAATGCTTCAAATCATTAGTTTAAAATATTTAATTTAATAAACCTTCTTTAACGAACGGAAGTTGGCGTAAAGCCATGGCGGCATAACGGCAGTGCATTTAGAGGAATTCAGTAATCTTATATTTAGGTATAAAGTCAATTTTGTTGTATATACACATTTAGCAATCGATATCGAGATGCTTCAACTCATTAGTTTAACATATTTAAGTTAATAAACCTTCTTTATCGTATTAAAGTTGATATAAAGCCATGGCGGCATAACTGCAGTGCATTTAGAAGAATCCCGTTATCTTATATTAAGGTATAAATTCGATTTTCTTGTATATACAAGCGATATCGAAATGCTTCAAATCATTAGTTTAACATATTTAAGTTAATTAACCTTCTTTAACGTATTGAAGTTTATATAAAGCCATGGCGGCATAACGGCAGTGCATTTAGAAGAATTCCGTATTGTTATAATTTTATATTTAGGTATAAAGTCGATTTTCTTGTATCTACACATTTAGCAATCGATATCGAAATGCTTCGAACCATTAGTTTAACATATTTAAGTTAATTAACCCTCTTTATATTACTGAAGTCTACAAAAGCCTTAACGGCATAACGGCAGTGCATTTAGAAGAGTTCCGTAATCTTATATTTAGGTATTAAGTCGATTTTGTTGTATATACGCATTTGGCAATCCATATCGAAATGCGTCAAATCATTAGTTTCACATATTTAAGTTAATTAACCCTCTTTATATTACTGAAGTCTACAAAAGCCTTAAGGGCATAACGGCAGTGCATTTCGAAGAATTTCGTAATCTTATATTTAGGTATAAAGTCGATTTTCTTGTATATACTCATTTAGCAATCGATATCGAAATTCTTCAAATCATTAGTTTAACATATTTAAGTTAATTAACCCTCTCTATCTTACTGAAGTCTGCATAAAGCCTTAACGGCATAACGGCAGTGCATTTAAAAGAATTCCGTTATCTTATATTTAGGTATAAAGTCGATTTTCTTGTATGTACACATTTAGCAAGCGATATTGAAATGCTTCAAATCATTAGTTTAACACATTTAAGTTAATAAACCTTCTATAACGAACTGAAGTTGGCATAAAGCCATGGCGGAATAACGGCAGTGCATGTAAAAGAATTCCGTAATGTTATATTTAGGTATAAAGTCGATATTGTTGTATTTACACATTTAGCAATCGATATCGAGATGCTTCAACTCATTAGCTTAACATATTTAAGTTAATAAACCTGATTTTCTTGTATATACAAGCGATATCGAAATGCTTCAAATCATTAGTTTAACATATTTAAGTTAATTAACCTTCTTTAACGTATTGAAGTTGATCTAAAGCCAGGGCGGCATAACGGCAGTGCATTTAGAAGAAATCCGTAATCTTATATTTAGGTATAAAGTCGATTTTGTTGTATATACACATTTAGCAATCGATATCGAGATGCTTGAACTCATTAGCTTAACATATTTAAGTTAATAAACCTTCTTTAACGATCTGAAGTTGGCATATAGCCACGGCGGCATTACGGCATTGCATGTAGAAGAATTCCGTAATCTTTTATTTAGGTATAAAGTCGATTTTCTTTTATATACACATTTAGATATCGATATCGAAATGCTTCAAATCATTAGTTTAACATATTAAGTTAATAAACATTTTTTAGCTTACTGAAGTCTACATAAAGCATTAACGGTATAACGGCAGTGCATTTAGAATAATCCCGTTATCTTATATTTAGGTATAAAGTCGATTTTCTTGTATATACACATTTAGCAAGCGATATCGAAATGCTTCAAATCATTAGTTTAAAATATTTAAGTTAATTAACCTTCTTTAACGTATTGAAGGTGATATAACGCCATGGCTGCATAACGACAGTGCATGTAGAAGAATTCCGTAATCTTATATTTAAGTATATAGGCGATTTTCTTGTATTTACACATTTAGCAATCGATATCGAAATGCTTCAAATCATTAGTTTAACATATTTAAGTTAATTAATCCTCTCTATCTTACTGAAGTCTGCATAAAGCCTTAACGTTATAACGGCAGTGCATTTAAAAGAATTCCGTTATCTTATATTTAGGTATTAAGTCGATTTTGTTGTATATACACATTTAGCATGCGTAATCGAAATGCTCCAAATCATTAGTTTAACATATTTAAGTTAATTAACCTTCTTTAACGTACTGAAGTTGATATAAAGGAATAGCGGCATAACGGCAGTGCATTTAGAAGAATTCCGTAATGTTATATTTAGGTATGAAGTCAATTTTGTTGTATATACACATTTAGCAATCGATATCGAAATGCTTCAAATTATTAGTTTAACATATTTAAGTTAATAAACCTTCTTTAACGAACTGAAGTTGGCATAAAGCCATGGCGGTATAACGGCAGTGCACGTAGAAGAATTCCGTTATCTTATATTTAGGTATAAAGTCGATTTTCTTGTAAATACACATTTAGCAAGCGATATCGAAATGCTTCAAATCATTAGTTTAACATATTTAAGTTAATTAATCTTCTTTAACGTATTGAAGTTGATCTAAAGCAATGGCAGCATAACGGCATTGCCTTTAGAAGAACTCCGTAATCTTATATTTAGGTATAAAGTCGATTTTCTTGTATATACACATTTAGCAAGCGATATCGAAATGCTTCAAATCACGTAATGAAGGTGATATAAAGCCATGGCACCATAACGACAGTATCGATAATCTTGTATTTACACATTTAGCAATCGATATCGAAAATCTTCAAATCATTAGTTTAACATACTTAAGTTAATTAACCTTCTTTAACGTAATGAAGGTAATATAAAGCCATGGCGGCATAACGACAGTGCATTTATAAGAATTCCGTAATCTCATATTTAGGTATGAAGTCGATTTTCTTGTAGTTAGCAATCGATATCGAAAAGCTTCAAATAACTGGTTTAGCATATTTAGGTTAATTAACCTTCTTTATCTTACCGAAGTTTACATAAAGCCACAACGGCATAACGGCAGTATATTTGGGTGAATTCCGTAAACTTTTATTTAGGTATAAAATCGATTTTGTTGTAAATACACATTTAGCAATCGATATCGGAATGCTTTTAATCATTAGTTTAGCATATTTAAGTAAATTAACCTTCTTTAGCGTACTGAAATTTATATAAAGCCATAACGGCATAACGGGAGTGTATTTCGATGAATTCCGTAATCTTATATTTAGATATATAGTCGACTTTCTTGTATATACTCACTTAGCAATCGATATCGAATTGCTTCAACTCATTAGTTTAATATATTTAAGTGAATAAAGCTTCTTTAACGTAATGAAGGTGATATAAAGCCATAACGGCATAACGGGAGTGTATTTCGATGAATTCCGTAATCTTATATTAAGGTGTAAAGTCGACTTTCTTATATTTACACATTTAGCAATCGATATCGAAAATCTTCAAATCATTAATTTAACAAATTTAAGTTAATTAACCTTCTTTAACGTAATGAAGGTGATATAAAGCCATAACGGCATAACGGGAGAGTATTTCGATGAATTCCCTAATCTTATATTTAGGTATAAAGTCGACTTTCTTGTATATACTCATTTAGCAATCTATAACGAAATGCTTCAAATCATTAGTTTAATATATTTAAGTTAATAAAGCTTCTTTAACGCACTGAAGTTAACATAAAGCCATGGCGGCATAACGGCAGTGCATGTAGAAGAATTCCGTAATCTTATATCTAGGTATAAAGTCGATTTTCTTGTATATATACACATAGCAATCGATATCGAAATGCTTCAAATCATTAGTTTAAAATATTTAAGTTTATAAACCTTCTTTAACGAACTGAAGTTGGCATAAAGCAAAGACGGCATAACGGCAGTGCATTTAGAAGAATTCCGTAATCTTATATTTAGGTATAAAGTTTTGTTGTATAAACACATTTAGCAATCGATATCGAAATGCTTCAAATAACTGGTTTAACATATTTAAATTAATAAACTTTCTTTAACGAACTGAAGTTAACGTTAAGCCATAACGGCAGTGCATTTAGAAGAATTCCGTCATCTTATATTTAGGTATAAAGTCGATTTTCTTGTATATACACATTAAGCAATCGATATCGAAATGTTTCAAATCATTAGTTTAACATATTTAAGTTAATAAACCTTCTTTAACGAACGGATGTTGGCATAAAATCACGGCGGCAAAACGGCAG
>JAPZAG010003372.1:0-11013 GCA_027475135.1 Bactrocera correcta | reverse complement strand
GTTATTAACTACTCGTACAAAAGAGTCACAACTTGAAAAATGACAAATGTTCGGAAGCAAAAAACAGTTCCTGTAAAAGAGGTCGACGTTACGGTATATGAAGAGCCCTAGTCACCTTAAGATGGATTTTTCATAATTTTCCAATTCTCTCCATCTGCAGTACCAACTTTTTATTTAGTTCTAAGGCAAATTCGTTTTGTTATAGTTTTATTCACCTAACGGTTGTCCGTTTCACCTTAAACTAATCGAGATAGATATAGGGTTATATACATATATAATTGGTCAGGACGACGGGAGAAATTGAAGTCAGGTTGGCTCTGTGTCCATCCGTCCATGCAAATTGTAACTTGAGTAAAAATTGAGATACTTTGAGTTCACCGAACCATTCCGCCGTATATGTCATGATTTCAATTCTCATTCCAGCACATTTGATCTAACAGACCCACTTTTTACCATTAAAAAAATTATCTTATCTACTCTTAACAAGTAACATTTAAAAATTATAAACTTTAATTTAATTCTTAATTTTGGCTGTTGAAATTTTTGTTTCTGTAGCCGAGCAGCTTAAGATCGCAACGCTTAAAACTCTCTTGCCTTTTATGACTCGGCTAATTCCGCTCGTTCGCGGATTGCGCCCCTCGCGTCGGTTGGGCGGGAGGAGGGTAATCGTTGGGTATTATTATCTTGATGAAACTTGGTATACAGATTTCTTGGTATAAAAGAAAATTCGAGTTCGTAGATGGGCGTAATCAGAGTACTGCCACGCTCACAACTTGCCATTAACCGAAAACTTATAAAGTACCATAACTAAGGACTAAATTAAGATATAAAACTGTAATTTGGCACCAGGGATCGCATTAACAAAGGGCACCTGTAGATAAAAAATACACAACAACCGTGATTATTTATTTTTTAAATTCCTACAGATCACAGGTATTTTATGGCATCGCATTGACTTGACTGACGCATATTTTTCAGAACTGTTCACTCTACAAAAGTGCCCAGTTCAACAAGGTCGTGACTCACATCGGCGATGTAGTACGGGGCTCTAAACCTTTTTCCATGAAATTCGGCTTTTTTTTTAGTTATCTCGTTAATGACAAGAGCTATAGAAAATTACAAATATGTAGGAAAAGGTCAAAATTGCTATCATTAATACTTCTCGAGATATTCGGGTTTTAAGGTAAGGCTTTATAGAATTTTTATAGATGGTATGTGTTAAAAGATTAATGGTAACTGTAAGAACTTGTGCAGCCATCTTCCGAGAGTACATTTGTTAAAGAAATATACAGAAAACATGTTACAATTCTTCCTTGTCGTACAGACTTATTAAAAAAGTCAATTACGTTTTTATAAAATTATGAACAATGCGAACAACCATATTTAGGACGGTAGCATTATTGTACCTCTTGTTTAAGTAGTATATAACAATTACCTACAAGGTATACTTGTATATTGTTTCAGAAGCATGCAAATGATGACAATGTACGTGGAGAGAGTATATTTACTGATGTGATGACAGGTATTGCTTTTATTTCAATATGTGTGAGTAGAGAAACAGGATGTACTTATAAAAAGCCTTATAAATATATAAACAAAAACAATAAGCAACATTTCCCAACAGCGTACAGCTAACAAATTCAATTTCACATGTTCATATCATAAACAGTAGAAAGGAGAAAGGAAGAACAATAAATAGAGAGCACAGTTTGCATACACCATAAAAACAAAGGCATCCCGAATGGTAGTGTTCCGCAAGAAAGAGCCATTTTGCAGTAGTTGTCGGCTTTCTGGGCAACGTTCTAAGTTAAAACGCCATAAAAAATATCGGTAATGCAATTATATTCAATTTCCCATGCATTTACGTTATGGGAATTTTAATGCTGCGCAGGTAAATTGCAAAAACACATACAACAAAAGCTATAGAACGAAGGCGATAGCAGAGGACTAACGTTTCGAGTGGGCTCCTGCATTGCCACCCATGCACGGCATGTAGCCAATTTCTGCAGCTTCATTGCACAATGATGTCTGAGTAGCGAAATGGAAAACTGTTTTATAAACAAATTCTAAGCATGAATAAGTTTTTATATTACAATGTACTGACTGTTGACACAGCAGCAGTGTAATTGCATTTACACAACATTGATAGCATAAAGTACATGTTCTTACTACTTTAATGTTGGTATCAGCTATGAATTTCTTATGCTTAGTGCATACCCTAAATGCATTGTTGCATTTTTATAGCAAGTCACATTTCTTGTAATTAAGTTGCCACGACATTTTTCTCCAGCATTTTTTAATTACATTAAAATCAGTGGAAAAGTAAAAACTAAACAGGACGAGTTCGGCTGAAAAACACACCTCTCATGTTGAAACGGATATGTGAGATTCATGTCAACACAATCGCCACTATTATAACATTTGGTCGCTGTTCACAGTATTTCGAACTATTCAATATATTCAGTCCAGAATTGAAGATATACATCACCAATTCACCAGCAAACATTATTTTATTGTGTATATTTAGTATTCCTCTTCCTCTTGATACATATTTGTTTATTTATTTATTATTTTAAAAATAAAAAATAAGTTGAATTTTGATTAAAAATACGAAAAGACTTTTTCGACTATCTAATTGTGTTGTAAATTTACGGAGGGGGTAGAGCCAAAATTAGATTGCAGTTTCTTGATCTTTAATGTCCTTCTACGATAATAAAGTTTGTCTTAAAACACAATGTGTCATCCGGAGGTGGCTTAAAATATATACGTTATTCTACTTTTCAAATAAGCGTTACATTTATTATGGGTTTGGATACGTATAAATCGTAGATGTATTCGCTAATAAAGTATGCGAGTTATCATCTATCTAGCAAACATGTAACTTTACGTCCGTACTGTTGAATATAATTTTAAACTCAACAACATAGAGAGCTAACAACAGATAAAAACCAGTCATCAATATTTCTATAATTGGGATCCAGATATCATTTGTCATTTTAGTATTTTTATATCCTGAATAGGGTATGTTTAGTTTCCCAAGATATTTGTAACAGCCAAAGGGATATACAACTTATCAACGGGACGTGCTAAGTCGTTTAGTGCTCTAATCCCTTAGATTTTGAGATATATTCTGAAATTTTAAGCCCGTCTTCATCTCACCAAAATGCTGTTCATTTGTTAAAAGGGCTGATATCGCAAAACTTTAGCATACAGCTGCCATCCAAACTGAAATATCGGAATAATGTGCTTATATGTAACGCTTTTATATGGTTACAGTCTAATATCAATTCAAATGATTTGATGAGATATCTTCAAGAATCTTTACATAGGTTATTGCCCAAGGCAATGTTGCAATCTTCGAAACTCACTATAGCATATAACTGCTGTACAAAGTGATCGATGTAAAGAACCTGTAAAAACCGTTTGATTTTTTCATTATCTATGTATATAAATAAAAATGAATCGTCAAAATGTATGTACGCTCATAACTTTCATACGACTGAACCAAATTTGATAATTCTTTTTTTAAAATGTTTGTTGAGGTTCAGGGATGGTTTCTGCGGAGAAAAAAATTCCAATAGTAACGCTAAGAGAACGGCAGAACAAATATTGATTAAATTTTAAGAGGTTATTTGTTGTGGATCAAGGAAGGTTTAGAAATAAAAATATCTTATACTTTTCATGATAAGTCGGCAAACTTTTGTCCATAAACATTTTTTTTTTTTTTCAATTTTTGTTTTGAATTGAATTTGTATAGTTCAATTTCGGTCGTTTGCTTTTTTATATCGGCTATTCGAAAGAAAGATAATTGAAAATTATTCAGTGAAAACTGCGTATTTCACACAGAGGTCAATTGCAGATTGAATATCGGTCGGTGTTCCTTTTGCCATCAAAGCATAACAGCCCAAGGCAAGGCAAGGAAAGAAGTTCCCCCAAGATGCGGTGACATACGTGCGGAATTAAGGATAGCGGTCAATCAGCAAGCAATCGTCACGATGTCACAGCATGACTTTTCAAACAACAATTACGATGTTTGATTGACTTTATCTTGAAGCAACGTATATGTGTTGGATGCTAGATGTACTCTATTGAGTGGCAAAATAGAGCGGAAAGCATACATTCTTCTTTGGATGATGGTTACACCAGATCAAATTGATGAAGTCATTTCAGCGGAAATTCCTGATGTAGAGAAAGATCCAGTATTATATGAAGTGGTGGAAACCAATATGGTGCATGGACCTTGCGGACACTACAATCTCTTTTCGGTTTGTATGTCTGACAATAAATGCATGAAACACTATCCACGTGCTTTTCTTTTGAAAACACAAACTGGAAATGATGGATATCAACTCTATCGGCGTCGCTCACCAGAAAACAGAACAATCAGCATTGAACTAAGAAAAGTGAATATCGAAGTTGGCAACACATGGATCGCACTATATTCACCATTATTGTTTAATTCATATTCAAAACTCATATCAGTGTTCAGTATTGCAGTTTGGTGTAATCAATAAAATACGTTTGAAATTACGTCACCATAGGAAGTATGACCCCCCTGGGTTATTGGACTTGAACGATACGGTTGATACATAAACGCTTTGTAGGACATTTTTTTCTGCAATTTATGAACGTTTTCCGGCTGTTGTGCGTCTCACAGTTAATTTGGAGAATGCCAAAGTGTGTACTTCAACCCAGAAAATACAGTACAGCCAGTGGAAACACCGCCAGTAACAGAATTAACATTTTCGAGTTTTTGCTCAACTTTCGTCAGTGATCTGTTTGTGAGAACATTCTTCGGAAATACTTTGATGTTATGCATGGAATGCATCGTCGAAGAAATAGTTACGCAAAAAGCACGGCCAACCAGTATATTGACATCCAAGTGTGTTATCAACTAATGGATTAGGACGAATTTACACTATCCACCCGAAAAACGACAATTCTTTCTACCTTCGGTTGCTATTGATTAATGTACGCGGTTCAACTTTTTTTGAGTCATTGCGTACTGTGAATGGTTCGATGTGTACAAGTTTTGGAGAAGTAAGCCAGCAATTACAATTTCTGGAACACGTTAATCACTGGAATGAAAATGAAGTATGCGATAAAAGCATCGACATTGCCAAAAACATTTTACATCGTCTTCGCTAAAAATTGGAAATGGTACAATTTCGGTTGATACTTCCCTCTATCAATTCACGAAAGATGAACTCATCACAAATGTTCGGACATTGGCCAAATTATTTCAACTACGATTCCTTAAGTGCACTCGCAATGTTAGCTGCCAAAAATACCGATGTTGTTGACTTAAACTGGAAGACTCAAAGTCAAATTCTGGAAACTTGCACTCATACAAATCAATCGATCGTCTTGACAATGAAGACAACGCCGTGAATTATCCAGTGGTATTTCTAAATTCTTTGGACAGGCTTGGTATGCCACCGCATCATTTGCGTCTCAAAGTAGGATCCGTGATATTATGTTTCGCAATCTTCATGCGCCGAAACTGTGTAATGGTACCCGACTGATTGTGACGCACCTATCGAGTACAAGAAGGAGAATGCTTGATTCTACGAGTTCCTATGAATTCTAACGATTTCCCATTTTAGTTCCAACGTATTCCGTTTCCAGTGAAAAGTGCATTTGAGATGACAATCAACAGGACCTAAAGATAGTCGCGTAGTATGAGGCATAAATTTGGAAATGCTATGTTTTTCACACGGCACGCCACACGAGTTAAAAAACCATCTTTTCTGTACACCGGAACAGAAACCCAAAAATGTTGTTTTTAAAGCTGCGTTACATTGAAGACAAAAAAAAACACAAAAATGAAATGATGAATTATTTTCTTTCTTTTCATTTTAAAATACATGATTTCGCGCAGGACAACGGCTGCGGGGTCAGCTTGTCTATTATAAAAAATAATCACCAATAAATTAGTGGAGGTAAAGCTTTACTCGAATACTGTTTTGAAAAGGTACCATCTTGCCACCAAAATTTATCCAAATCGGACAACTCTGTTCAAGCCTCCTGGTATCGAATATATGGTTCCTAGTTCCTAATGTGTAATTTTTATCGAAAATATCAGTCCGTCGGTGGTATGCTTGAAATTGAATCTCATAATTATGGCAATATTTGGTTTCAACGCCACTTCTCGCATATCGCATCAATCAATCGATTTATTGAGGGTGAGCAGATAATTTCACATTTTGGGCCAGTCAATTAGGTACCAAGATCATGTGGCATTACACCCTTAGACTCTTCCTTTTAGGATATGTAAAGGCGACACTTCGATTAAGGCCTTGGAGCGAATTATCACGCCAGTTACTACTCGAAATGTTCCAACAAGTCATCGAAAAATGGATTCAACGGATGGATTTTGATGCTGCTTTCTTGATTTTGATGTATTTTAAATCACAAAATTTTACAATAATATTGTTCTGTAGTTTTGTGGTAACCTTTTTGTCACGTGATAAGTGTTGGTAACTTAGCTCAGAAGAGCTTTACATAGACTGTTAAAAAACACATACTCATGGAATAAGCTCAATGTGTAAGCATAAATTTAAAAATAAATATTTAAATTTACTTTTGTGCTAAAACGAATATTGGAGAGAAATTAAGTAGAGGCTCTGTACACATCTCATTAGGCAGTGTGAGTAATATTTTAAGTGCAATTTTGGGGTTTAGAAAATTGTGTGCACAATGAGTATCCCAACAGTGGAACAGAAACACATTCGAATGTAGTGGATTTTGTGCGTTGATTCATCACGGGATGAGACTTGGGTCTATTACTATGATCCTGAATCAAAACAAGATGTTAAAGAGTGGTGTGAACCTGGTTGTTTGGGTTCGAAACGAGTTCGTGTCCGGAAATCGATCAAGAAGGTTATGGCATCAGTTTATTGTGATGCGAGAGGAATTTTCTTTGTAGATTACTCGTACTTGCGTGACAAGCATTTTTCATCAAATGAAGGGCCATAACGGCTGTTGAAGCGTATTTTGCAGACATTCCGGATTTTAATAACAGGAATGGAAGGATCCTTGGAGAAAGTGTATTAATGTTCAGAGGATTATACTGAATAATAAAGTGTATTCTGAGTCATAAAATTGTGTTATTCCTATCAAACGACAAAACTTATTGAACAACCTGATACGTTATTAGAGTCCGTAATTATTTTCCTTAGTTTTCAGCTTGGCTAGCAAATTATCTCACTTTAACCGGAGAGAAACAGCCAACAGAGTTTGAATAAATTACACATTATCAGGCAGTTTATTTACCTTCATAAAGTAGCACTTACGTTACTTTTTCATTGATGTAAGTGTGGGTACACATGTGTGCTTCTAAAGGAGCACACAGGGTCCAGCAACTCGAAGTGTAACCGACTTCACACCATTCGCGCCGCTGTTGCAATAGAATCAGCTGTCTAAAAATTTGCAGAATGACAGTTCGGAGTATTATTCACAAGTGTACAAAAGCGTTTTGCCAAAAGTGAACGCAAAAAAGTGATCACCGATGGAATTCAAATCACAGCCATATATGAATATTTATTTTTTTTTTTTTATTTTTTTTTTTATAAAAGTTTACATAACAATAAAATTATTACATAAACTATAAATAACGCAGCACTAGCATCGGAGGCTTTCGGCTGGCATGTTGACTAGGGCGGTATCAAATGCGTCGGAGTATATATGAATAAAGTTTTTGTTTATCGCACCATCACCCGTTACAATGATAGCGGTAGAATCGTAAAACGCCATGGAGGGGATCATCAAAAGACTGCAACTTCACGTGAGATGGTTCGGAAAGTGAAGAAGCGACTTGAGCGAAATCGACGACGAAGTGACAATCAAATGGCTAAAGAACTGAATATAACCGACCGCAGCATCCGACGCATATTGAAAAATGAGCTCAAGGTCAAGCCTTACAAGCTCCAAAAGGCCCTTGATCTCATACCGAAGCAGCTACATGTAAAACTTGAGAGCGCGAAGCAGTTGCTCCTCTTGGCCGAAAGCGGTGAAATTCCGTACATTGTGTTTTCTGACGAATTTGTTTTTTTTCAATTGAGCCATTCGTAAACTCTCAGAACGATAGGGTTTACTTGACCAACCATTCATACGAGAATCTAAGTCATCGGTTGGCCACCAGTTTCAACAAGACTCAGCACCGTCACACTAAGCGCGAGCGAATCAAGAATGGCTGAAAAACAACTTTCCGAACTTCATTACGACCACACAATGGCTCTCGAATTCACCTGATGCGAATCCAATAGATTATTCTCTATCGACCATTTTGGAAAGCAAGGTCCAAAGTAAAAAATACGCCAGTCTCGAGATGCTGAAGAAAGCCAGCAAGTCACATTCGGATAGTTTGCGATTCGTTTTTTGACCGTCTCAAGGCCATAGTTAAGGCAGAAGGTGGCTTTTTTTTACTGGCACTTCGAGTGCCGCACCCTGTTTACCAAATTTGTTGGTTTTTATAAAGCTACAAGAAGTGGTTCGAGGTTTTGCATTTGGGTTTATTTACTTGTTTAAAAGTATATTAGTTATCCTGTTAGTATGTGATTTATTGTAAATAACACACATATGCACAAATATAATGCGAACTTGAGCTTTTTCCTTGAAGCATTAAATTTCGAATAAAAGATATGAGATAATATTGTATTGTGTAATGTTGTCCATCAATAAAATTTCCAGAGTACCCTGCTAAAAAAAACATTATTTTTTTTTTGTCCACAGTCATATACATAGTTGTCATACAAAATGGTCGATCAATATAAAGTCCTTGCAAAGAAAAGTTTTTATTCAGGAAGATATCTAAGAATTTTTTGAATAGTTGACCAAGAGAACGAAAACATCTCTTTACAAAATTTTCAGATCAGATGCTATAGTGATAGTCTAGTTGCTATACAAACTGTTATTTACGTACACTGTTCGGCTGGCTCGAACACATTTCAGTCAAATGGTCAAATTTGTCCAGCACGTTAAATCGCAGGATCTTTGAAGTCACATTTTGGACCCACTACTTGAGATAACGCCCACACCAAAATTGTAGTGGATGTATGGCATGTAGCGCCGTCTTTTTGGAACCAAAGGTCATCCACATCAACATTTTCCAACTCATGACTTCTTAGAGTTTCTCATTTATTGGTCCATACGAGCAGGTATAGTTTCGAAGAAATATGAACCGACTATTCTCTCCCAATTGCAAACCAAACTGAGTATAAAAGCTACTGGCTTATTGAAAATCTCAGTTATTTCAAAAAAAAAAAAAAAAACGGTGACTCTCTAGATTATAAATATTTCATTATTATATTTCTGTTTAAAAATTGATTCATTTAAATATTACTTTTTTAAAGAAGAAACACAGAAATTTCAAATAAACTGGACATCGCTCAAATATTATCCAATATTGAATGCTGGGTTTCAAGATGTGATGGTGTTACGAATAGTACGCTCAGTAGGCCGATTATGTTGACCAAAATGAAATGCCATAAAATGACTCACGCGTGCTCTGCCAAATTGTGTAAATTTGTAAAATTCTTTTAATTTAAAATTTTAGTTGATATTGATAAAAATATATGGGAAATATTAAATTAATTTCTCAACTTTAGTTATTGTTTACAAAAATATGTTCAAATATTAATTAAATAATTTCGAATAAAAAGCCATGTTGCTACTGATATTTTCCTCTTTATTCATAAATCTGGTCAAACCAAAAATCATTTTTTACACATTAGAAATATATATTACTTTGCAACGCTTTAACCATTTAAATTTTCTTGTGAGCCGGAAGTAATTTCTAAAATTTTGCATAGCAGCCATGTCTGCAACGGTACAACCAGAGAAACAAAAAACATAGAGAAGGTGCAGGTTTGACAGCGAACATTCGTTAGATTTATAGTAGAGAATTCACCTCACAAGCAAAGAATTCGCGCTGTTAAATTTTTGCGTTTTTAACAGTTCTCCACATATTCAACAAAGAATATGAAGAGAAAGAAATATATATTTTCGGGATATGATGACGTGCCACGTATGCCAAAGCAGAAAATGTGAAGAGAGATAAGTATATTAACATGCCCATGACGATTTTCGTTTTTCTTGTTTATATTTTATTCCCCTTCTGACAAATGTGTGCAAAGCACAAATCTCACACAGAGAACATAAAGACATTTTTTTATGTTCTCTATCTCACCCAGAGAAACAGCAGAAATGCTTTATTTTCTTTGGTCTCACCAGAGAAACGTCTCACATATCCAAGAATATGAAGAGACAAATACATATATGTATGCATGCCCATTATGATATAATAAGAATATGAACGTTTAAATACATATGTATGTAAATATATGCAAACAGAATATTGAACAAAAATATTTCCATTGATATTCCATAGGAAATATGTATGTATGTATGTATGCTCGATTTTGTATGGAAATAGAACTTTTATCATTTTTCAAATTATTTTATGTTAATTTGATCTTATTTTACAATAAGTGATTTTAAGTAAATAAAATATTTACGCAAAAATTATGATGATACATATATTCATGATTCATGTCAACGAGGCATTTCCATTCATACGCAATGTGCGCATATCAAGAATTTCGTTTTGCCGTCGGCATTTCAATTTCTTATGCTTCAATTTTTGCTTTAAAGCAAGAAATCGCTTGTATGTATGTGCAATATATGCCTTTGCGTTTTGCCGTCGGCATTTCCATATTCACATGCAAAAGAAATTATGTACATATTTCATTGGCCCAATTTTGTATATTAAGACAAGTGTCAATAATTGCGCCAAAATGAAATAAGTATTTACATATTAAGTACAAATCTTCTTCTTCTTATTCCTTCTTTCTCCAACCAATATATTGGGCAAATTGACAAGTGTCGATAATTGCGCCAAAATCAAATATATTATATAATCATATGTAAATATATTTTAAACTTTACATAAAATTGAAGTGTCAATAATTGCGCCAATTTTCATAAAGTTGGTGATTTTGCGCGGGTAGGACG
>JAPZAG010003371.1:0-11018 GCA_027475135.1 Bactrocera correcta | reverse complement strand
GTTAAACTAATGATTTGAAGTATTTCGATATCGATTGCTAAAGGTGTATGTACAACAAAATCGACTTTATACCTAAATATGAGATTACGTAATTCTTCTAAATGCTTTGCCGTTATGCCGTTAAGGCTTTATGTAAACTTCAGTAAGATAAAGAGGGTTAATTAACTTAAATATGTTAAAGTAATGACTTGAAGCATTTCGTTATCGATTGCTAAAAGTGTATATGCAAAAAAATCGACTTTATACTTAAATATAAAATTACGGAATTCTTCTAAATGCACTGCCGTTATGCCGCCATGGCTTTATATCAACTTCAATACGTTAAAGAAGGTTAATTAACTTAAATATGTTAAACTAATGATTTGAAGCATTTCGATATCGATTGCTATATGTATATATACAGTGGTTCACAACTTATTTCATGCAATATAAATTTTTCAGTTTATATTGCCATAAAATGGAAAGTAAGACACTTAAGAAAAAAATGTTGATGAATATATACTAATACTAATATAGTAAGCTAAATAAAGTCCTTGGAAAAACAATCTTACGTTTACAAAGACAAGAATTCCAGCTACCTTCCCGGAATTTTGCTCACAGCTTATTTTATGCACCCACTTGTCTATGTTGTGGAGAAATCCCGTTGCTTGGGTTGCGGTACTAGGCATTTGTAAATCTTAGGGCTGGCATTCAGTAATAGTTTGAAGAAAATTTTAGTGAGTTTTTGAGTGTCGAGTACACCAGTGTACCAATTTGAGTAAAATGGGCCCCCGTACAACTATTGAGCAGTGAGAATTGGTCATTAACCATTTCAAAAATGGAAAATCACAGCGAAAAATTGCTGAGATTGTAAATTTAAGTAGTGCTACAGTGCAAAATATAATTGAGCGTTTCGTGCATGAAGGTCGCATTCAAAATAAAGGCCGAAATGCACCGAATAAAATTTTCAGTGAACGTGACGATCGTTTAATTATGCGTAAAATTAAAGAAGACCCGAGACTATCAGCTCCAAAGTTAACTACAGAGATTCAGGAGGAGCTAGGGAAATCATTTTGTGCTGAAAATGTGCGTCGGGTACTACGTGCGCATGACTTCAATGGCCGAGTAGCCCGAAAGAAGCCATTCATTAGCAAAAAAAACCAACTAAGCCGAGTTACCTTTGCAAGGGAGCTGGAAACCAAGGATTTTAACTTCTGGAATAGTGTAATTTTTGCTGACGAGTCGAAATTCAACCTTTTCAGTTCAGATGGAATAGCTTACGTGTGGAGGAAACCCAAAACAGAGCTTCAGAGATGTAACATTAGGCCAACTGTTAAACATGGTGGAGGCAGTGTTATGGTATGGGCGTGTATGTCTGCAGCCGGCGTTGGAAATTTGGTATTTATTGAGATTATTATGGACAAAACCTTATACCTTAATATATTGAAAGAAAATATACTCCAAAGTGCCGAGAAACTTGGTATCCGTCAAAATTTCCGATATTATCAGGACAACGATCCTAAACACAAAGCGTCAATAGTACAAACCTGGCTAATATGGAATTGTCCACATTTAATGAATCCACCGGGTCAGTCACCTGACATGAACCCGATCGAGAATTTATGGTCTTTGTTATAAAATAACATCCGTAAACACCGCATCAGTAATAAGGAACAGCTAAAAAGTGCTATTTTGGAAGAGTGGAAAAAAATTGGAACAGAAATTACAAAAAAACTAGTTGAGTCCATGCCAGCTAGACTAAAAGCTGTATTAAAAGCTAACGGATATCATACTAAGTATTAAGTATCAATTTTAAACAAATTATTTATCTTATTTTTAATTAAAAGTACACTGCATGAAATAAGCTGTGATATGAAATTTGTTTACGTTTCTGGTTTTTTGTTTATAAGTTATTAAATAATAAATAAAAATAAAAAATGAAGTATCTTTTATAAACTACACATTCGTATTAACAACTAAGAGTTTGAATTATTTCGATATGTGTTTTCGTTGTCAAGATATGACATTTCAAATGTTGTGAATTCATTTGCATGAAATAAGCTGTGAGCCACTGTTCAAGAAAATCGACTTTATACCTAAATATAGGATTACGGAATTCTTCTAAATGCTGCTGACTTCAGTAAGAAAAAGCGGGTTAATTAACTTAAATATGTTAAACTAATGATTTGAAGCATTTCGATATCGATTGCTAAATGTGTATATACAAGAAAATCGATTTTATACCTAAATATAAGGTAACGGAATTCTTCTAAATGCACTGCAGTTATACCGTTAAGGCTTTATATAAATTTCAGTACGTTAGAGAAGTTTAATTTACTTAAATATGATAAACTAATGATTTGAAGCATTTCGATATCGATTGCTAAATGTGTATATACAAGAAAATTGATTTCATACCTAAGTAAAAGATTACGGAATACACCCAAATATACTGCCGTTGTGCCGTTATGGCTTTATGTAAACTTTAGTAAGATAAAGAAGATTAATTAACTTAAATATGTTAAACTAATGATTTGAAGCATTTCGATATCGACTGCCAAATGTGTATATACAAGAAAATCGACTTTATACCTAAATATAAGATTACGGAATTCTTCCAAATGTACTGTCGTTATGCCGCCATGGCTTCGTATCACCTTCAATACGTTAAAGAAGGTTTATTAACTTAAATATGTTACACTAATGATTTGAAGCATTTCGATATCGATTGCTAAATGAGTACATACAAGAAAATCGAAATCATACCTAAATATAAGATTACGTAGTTCTTCTAAATGCACTGCCGTTATGCCGTTAAGGCTTTTGTAGACTTCAGTAAGATAAAGAGCGTTAATTAACTCAAATATGTTAAACTAATGATTTGAAGCATTTCGATATCGATTGCTAAAGGTGTATGTACAACAAAATCGACTTTATACCTAAATATAAGATTACGGAATTCTTCTACATGCACTGTTGTTATGCCGCCATGGCTTTATGTTAACTTCAGTGCGTTAAAGAAGTTTTTTTAACTTAAATATGTTAAACACATGATTTGAAGCATTTCGATATCGATTGCTAAATGTGTATAAACAAGAAAATCGACTTTATACCTAAATATAAGATAACTGAATTCTTCTAAATGCACTGCCGTTATGCCGCCATGGCTTTATGTTAACTTCAGTAAGATAAAGAAGGTTAATTAACTTAAATATGTTAAACTAATGATTTGAAGCATTTCGGTATCGATAGCTAAATGTGTATATACAAGAAAATCGACTTTATACCTAAATATAAGATTACGGAATTCTTCTACATGCACTGCCGTTATGCGTCATGGCTATATGCAAACTTCAGTACGTTAAAGAAGGTTAATTAACTTAAATATGTTAAACTAATGATTTGAAGCATTTCGATATCGATTGCTAAATGTGTATATACAAAAAATCGACTTTATACCTAAATATAAGATTACGGAATTCTTCTAAATGCACTGCCGTTATATCGTTATGGCTTTATGTAAACTTCAGTAAGATAAAGAAGGTTAATTAACTTAAATATGTTAAACTATATTTGAAGCATTCGATATCGATTGCTAAATGTGTATATACAAGAAAATCGACTTTATACCTAAATATAAGATTACGGAATTCTTCTAAATGCACTGCCGTTATGCCGTCATGGCTTATGCAAACTTCAGTAAGTTAAAGAAGGTTTATTAACTTAAATATGTTAAACTAATGATTTGAAGCATTTCGATATCGATTGCTAAATGGTATATACAAGAAAATCGACTTTATACCTAAATATAAGATTACGGAATTCTTCTAAATGCACTGCCGTTATGACGTTATGGCTTTATGCAACTTCAGTTCGTTAAAGAAGGTTTATTAACTTAAATATGTTGAACTAATGATTTGAAGCATTTCGATATCGATTGCTAAATGTGTATATACAAGAAAATCGACTTTATACATAAATATAAGATAACGGAATTCTTCTAAATGCACTGCTATTATGCCGTTATGGATTTATGCTCAGTTCGTTAAAGAAGGTTAATAACTTAAATATGTTAAACTAATGACTTGAAGCATTTCAATATCGATTGCTAAATGCGTATATACAACAAAATCGACTTTATACCTAAATATAAAATAACGGAGTTCTTCTACATGCACTGTTGTTATGCCGCCATGGCTTTAAGCCAACTTCCGTTCGTTAAAGAAGGTTTATTAACTTAAATATGTTGAACTAATGATTTGAAGCATTTCGATATCGATTGCTAAATGTGTATATACAAGAAAATCAACTTTATACATAAATATAAGATAACGGAATTCTTCTAAATGCACTGCCATTATGCCGTTATGGATTTATGCTCAGTTCGTTAAAGAAGGTTAATAACTTAAATATGTTAAACTATTGTGTTGAAGCATTTCAATATCGATTGCTAAATGCGTATATACAACAAAATCGACTTTATACCTAAATATAAGCTTACGGAATTCTTCCAAATGTACTGTCGTTATGCCACCATGGCTTTGTATCACCTTCAATACATTAAGGAAGGTTAATTAATCTAAATATTTTAAACTAATGAGTTGAAGCATCTCCATATCGATTGCTAAATGTGCAAATACAAGAAAATCGATTTTATACCTAAATATAAAATTATAACATTACGGAATTCTTCTAAATGCACTGCTGTTATACCGTTAAGGCTTTATGTAGACTTCAGTAAGCTAAAAAATGTTTATTAACTTAAATATGTTAAACTATTGAGTTGAAGCATTTCAATATCGATTGCTAAATGCGTATATACAACAAAACCGACTTTATACCTAAATATAAGATTACGGAATTCTTCTACATCCACTGCCGTTATGCCAACTTCAGATCGTTAAAGAAGGTTTATTAACTTAAATATGTTAAACTATTGAGTTGAAGCATTTCAATATCGATTGCTAAATGCGTATATACAACAAAATCGACTTTATACATAAATATAAGATTACGGAATTCTTCCACATGCACTGCCTTTATGCCGCCATGGCTTTATGTTAACTTCATTGCGTTAAAGAAGCTTTACTAACTTAAATATATTAAACTAATGATTTGAATTATTTTGATATCGCTTGCTAAATGAGTATATACAAGAAAGTCGAATTTATAACTAAATATAAGATAACGGAATTCTTCTAAATGCAGTGCAGTTATACCGTTAAGGCTTCATTCAGTGCCTTAAAGCAGGTTTATTAACTTAAAGATGTTAAACTGATGATTTGAAGCATTTCGATAGCGATTGCTAAATGTGTATATACAAGAAAATCGAATTTATACCTAAATATAAAATAACGGAATTCTTCTACATGCACTGTCGTAATGCCGCCATGGCTTTATATCAACTTCAATACGTTTAAGAAGGTTAATTAACTTAAATATGTTAAACTAATGATTTGAAGCATTTCGATATCGATTTTTAAATGCATATATACAAGAAAGTCGAATTTATTCCTAAATATAAGCTAACGGAATTCTTCCAAATGCACTGCCGTTATACCGTTATGGCTTTATGTAAACTTCAGTAAGCTAAATAAGATTACTTAACTTAAATATGTTAAACTAATGATTTGAAGCATTTCGTTATCGATTGCTAAATGTGTATATACAAGAAAATCGACTATATACCTAAATATAAGATTACGAAATTGTTCAACATGCACTGTCGTTATGCAGCCATGGCTTTATATCACCTTCATTACGTTAAAGAAGGTTAATTAACTTAAATATGTTAAACTAATGAGCTGATGCATTTCGATATCGATTGCTAAGTGTGTATATACAAGAAAATCGACTATATACCTAAATATAAGATTACGAAATTCTTCTACATGCACTGTCGTTATGCGGCCATGGCTTTATATCGCCGTCATTACGTTAAAGAAGTTTAATTAACTTAAATATGTTAAACTAATAAGTTGAAGCATCTCGATATCGATTGCTAAATGTGTATATACAACAAAATCGACTTTATACCTAAATATAAGTTTACGGAATTCTTCCAAATGCACTGCCGTTATACCGTTATGGCTTTATGTAAACTTCAGTAAGATACATAAGGTAAATTAACTTAAATATGTTAAACTAATGATTTGAAGCATTTCGATATCGATTGCTTTATGTATATATACAAGAAAATCGACTTTATACCTAAATATAAGATTACGGAATTCTGCTATATGCACTGCCGTTATGCCGCCATGGCTTTATGTTAACTTCAGTGCGTTAAAGAAGGTTTATTAACTTAAATATGTTAAACTAATGAGTTGAACCATCTCGATATCGATTGCCAAATGTGTATATACAAAAAAATCTACTTAATTCCTAAATATAAGTTTACGGAATTCTTCCAAATGCACTGCCGTTATACCGTTATGGCTTTATGTAAACTTCAGTAAGATAAATAGGGTTAATTAACTTAAATATGTTAAACTATTGATTTGAAGCATATCGATATCGATTGCTAAATGTGTATATACAAGAAAGTCGACTTTATACCTAAATATGAGATTACGGAATTCTTCTAAATGCACTGCCGTTATGCCGCCATGGCTTTACGCGAACTTCCATTCGTTAAAGAAGGTTTATTAAATTAAATATGTTAAACTAATGACTAGAAGCATTTCGATATCGATTGCGAAATATATATATACAACAAAATCGACTTTATACCTAAATATAAAATAACGGAGTTCTTCTACATGCACTGCCGTTATGCCGCCATGGCGTTAAGCCAACTTCCGTTCGTTAAAGAAGGTTTATTAACTTAAATATGTTGAACTAATGATTTGAAGCATTTCGATATCGATTGCTAAATGTGTATATACAAGAAAATCGACTTTATACATAAATATAAGATAACGGAATTCTTCTAAATGCACTGCCATTATGCCGTTATGGATTTATGCTCAGTTCGTTAAAGAAGGTTAATAACTTAAATATGTTGAACTAATGATTTGAAGCATTTCGATATCGATTTCTAAATGTGTATATAAAAGAAAATCGACTTTATACCTAAATAAAAGATTACGGAATTCTTCTACATGCACTGCCGTAATGCCGCCGTGGCTATATGCCAACTTCAGGTCGTTAAAGAAGGTTTATTAACTTAAATATGTTAAGCCAATGACTTGAAGCATCTCGATATCGATTGCTAAATGTGTATATACAACAAAATCGACTTTATACCTACATATAAGTTTACGGAATTCTTCCAAATGCACTGCCGTGTTACCGTTATGGCTTTATGTAAACTTCAGTAAGATAAAGAAGGTTAATTAACTTAAATATGTTAACTTAAATGTGTTAAACTAATGACTTAGAGCATTTCGTAATCGATTGCTAAATACGTATATACAACAAAATGGACTTTATAACTAAATATAAGATTACGAAACTCTTCCAAATGCACTGCCGTTACGCCGATAAGGCTTTTGTAGACTTCAGTAAGACAAAGAGGATTAATTAACTTAAATATGTTAAACTATTGTGTTGAAGCATTTCAATATCGATTGCTAAATGCGTATATACAACAATATCGACTTTATACCTAAATATAAGCTTACGGAATTCTTCCAAATGCACTGTCGTTATGCCACCATGGCTTTGTATCACCTTCAATACGTTAAGGAAGGTTAATTAATCTAAATATTTTAAACTAATGAGTTGAAGCATCTCGATATCGATTGCTAAATGTGCAAATACAAGAAAATCGATTTTATACCTAAATATAAGTTTACGGAATTCTTCCAAATGCACGGCCGTTATACCGTTAAGGCTTTATGTTAACTTCAGTAAGCTAAAAAATGTTTATTCACTTAAATTTGTTAAACTAATGAGTTGAAGCATCTCGATATCGATTGCTTAATGTGTAAATACAAGAAAATCGACTTTATACCTAAATATAAAATTATAACATTACGGAATTCTTCTAAATGCATTGCTGTTATACCGTTAAGGCTTTATGTAGACTTCAGTAAGCTAAAAAATGTTTATTAACTTAAATATGTTAAACTATTGAGTTGAAGCATTTCAATGTCGATTGCTAAATGCGTATATACAACAAAATCGACTTTATACCTAAATATAAGATTACGGAATTCTTCTACATCCACTGCCGTTATGCAGCCATGGCTTTATATCACCTTCATTACGTTAAAGAAGGTTAATTAACTTAAATATGTTAAACTAATGAGCTGAAGCATTTCGATATCGATTGCTAAATGTGTATATACAACAAAATCGACTTTTTACCTTAATATAAGATTACGGAATTTTTCCAAATGCACTGCCATTATACCGTTATGGCTTTATGTAAACTTCAGTAAGATAAAGAGCGTTAATTAAGTCAAATATGTTAAACTAATGATTTGAAGCATTTCGATAGCTAAATGTGTATATACAAGAAAATCGACTTTATACCTAAATATAAGCTAACGGAATTCTTCTACATGCACTGCCGTTATGCCGTCATGGCTATATGCAAACTTCAGTAAGATAAATAAGGTAAATTAACTTAAATATGTTAAACTAATGATTTGAAGCATTTCGGTATCAATAGCTAAATGTGTACATACAAAAAAATCGACTTTATTCCTAAATATGAGATTACGGAATTCTTCTAAATGCACTGCCGTTATATCGTTATGGCTTTATGTAAACTTCAGTAAGAAAAAGAAGGATAATTAACTTAAATATGTTAAACTAATGAGCTGAAGCATTTCGATATCGATTGCTAAATGTGTATATACAACAAAATCGACTTTTTACCTTAATATAAGATTACGGAATTTTTCCAAATGCACTGCCGTTATACCGTTATAGCTTTATGTAAACTTCAGTAAGATAAAGAGCGTTAATAAACTCAAATATGTTAAACTAATGATTTGAAGCATTTCGATATCGATTTCTAAATGTGTATATAAAAGAAAATCGACTTTATACCTAAATAAAGATTACGGAATTCTTCTACATGCACTGCCGTAATGCCGCCGTGGCTATATGCCAACTTCAGGTCGTTAAAGAAGGTTTATTAACTTAAATATGTTAAACTATTGAGTTGAAGCATTTCAATATCGATTGCTAAATGCGTATATACAACAAAATCGACTTTATCCCTAAATATAAGATTACGGAATTCTTCCAAATGACTGTCTTATGCCCCATGGCTTTGTTCCCCTTAAATCGTTAAAAAAGCTTTATTCTAAATATTTTAAACTAATGTTTTTAAGCATTTGTATCGGCTAAATGGAATATACAAGAAAACGATTTATACCTAAATAAAAATTTACGGAATTCTTCTACATCCACCCCGTTATCCAACTTCAATCTTAAAGAAGGTTTATTAACTTAAATATGTTAAACTTTTGATTGAAGCATTTCAATATCGATTGCTAAATGGTATATACAAAAAATCGATTTATACTAAATAAAAATTTACGGAATTTTTCCCACATGCACTTTTTTTTATGCCGCCATGGCTTTATTTAACTTCATTCGTTAAAGAAGTTTATAACTTAAATATTTAAACTAATGATTTGAAGCTTTTTGGTATCGTTTAAATGATATATACAAAAAAATCGAATTTATCCTAAATAAAAAATAACGGAATTCTTCAATGCACGCGTTATACCTTTAAAGGCTTATTCAGTCCCTTAAAAGGGGTTTATTAACTTAAATATGTTAAACTATGATTTGAAGCATTTCGTATCGATTGCTAAATGTGTATATACAAGAAAATCAAATTATACCAAATATAAAATAAGGGAATTTTCTACATGCACTGTCGTAATCCCGCCATGGCTTTAAATAAACTTAAATACTTTTAAGAAGGTTAATTAACTTAAATATGTTAAACTAATGATTTGAAGCATTTCGATATCGATTTTTAAATGTATATACAAAAATCAAATTTTTCCTAAATATAAGTAACGGAATTTTCCAAATGCACTGCCGTTATACCGTTATGGCTTTATGTAAACTTCAGTAAGTAAAAAGTTATTAATTTAAATATGTTAAACTATTGATTTGAAGCATTTCGTTATGTTTGCTAAATGTGTATATACAAGAAAATCGACTTATACCAAAATATAAGTTACGAATTTTCTACATGCACTGCGTTATGCGCCATGGTTTTATATCACCTTCATTCGTTAAAGAAGGTTAATTAACTTAAATATGTTAAACTAATGATGAAGATTTCGTATCGATTCTAAATGTGTATATACAAAAAAATCGATTTTTCCCTTAATATAAGATTAGGGAATTTTTCCAAATGACTGCCTTATCCGATGGCTTTAGTAAACTTCATGTTAAAAGCTTAAATTAACTAAATATTTAAACTAATGATTTGAAGCATTTGGTATGTGCTAAATGGTATATACAAAAAAATCGATTTATACCTAAATATAAGTAACGGAATTCTTCTAATGCATCCCGTTACCGTAGGCTTTAAAAATTCAGTCTTAAAGAAGATTTACTAACTTAAATATGTTAAACTAATGAGCTGGAGCATTTCGATATCGATTGCTAAATGTGTATATACAAGAAAATCGATTTTATACCTAAATAAAAGATTACGGAAATTACCCAAATATACTGCCGTTATGCCGTTATGGCTTTTGTAAAGAAGGGTAATTATTTAAATATGTTAAGCTAATGAATTGAAGCATTTCGATATCGCTTCCTAAATGTGTAAATACAAGAAAATCGACTTTATACCTAAATATAAAATTATAAAATTACGGAGTTCTTCTAAATGCACTGCCGTTATGCCGTTAAGGTTTTATGTAGACTTCAGTGCGTTAAAGAGGGTTTATTAACTTAAATATGTTAAACTAATGATTTGAAGCATTTCGATATCGATTGCTAAATGTGTATATACAAGAAAATCGACTTTATACCTAAACATAAAGTTATAACATTACGGAATTCTTCTAAATGCACCGCCGTTATGCCGTTAAGGCTTTATGTAGACTTCA
>JAPZAG010003370.1:0-11020 GCA_027475135.1 Bactrocera correcta | reverse complement strand
CAAATAAAGAAGTTTTCCATACAAAAACTTGATTTTGAGCGGCCAGTTTGTATGGCAGCTATATCTTATAATAATCCGATTTGAAAAATTTGTTCGGAAATTGTTGACATACTTTAGATAATAATCCATACCAATTTTCTTAACGATATATTGTAAAATAAAAAAGTTTTTCATACAAGAACTTGATATTGAGCGGCTAGTTTGTATGGCAGCTATATCATATAGTGGTCCGATTTTAAAAATTTGTTCGGAAATTGTTGAAGTACTTTAGATAATAATCTATACCAAATTTCTTAACGATATATCGTAAAATAAAAAAGTTTTCTATACAAGAACTCGATTTTGAGCGGCCAGTTTGTATGACAGCTATATCCTATAGTGGTCCGATTTTAAAAATTTGTTCGGAAATTGTTGAAGTACTTTAGATAATAATCCATGCCAAATTTTTTGACGATAACTTGTCAAATAAAGAAGTTTTCCATACAAGGATTTGTTTCTGGCACTTCAGTTTGTATGGCAGCTATATGTTATAGTGGTCAGATCTGAAAAATTTATTTTCAAATTGTAGAAGTATTTTGAATAATAATCCATGCCAAACTTCTTGACGATATCTTGTCAAATAGAGAAATTTTCCCTACAAGAACTTGTTCCTGGATGTTCAGTTTGTATGACAACTATATCTTATAATAGTCCGATTTGAAAAATTTGTTTGGAAAATTATGGAAGTATTTTGAATAATAATCCATACCAAATTTCTTAACGATAAATTGTAAAATAAAAAAGTTTTTCATACAAGAACTTGATATTGAGCTGCCAGTTTGTATGACAGCTATATCCTATAGTGGTCCGATTTGAAAAATTTGTTCGGAAATTGTTGAGATACTTTAGATAATAATTCATGCCAAATTTCTTAACGATATATTGTAAAATAAAAAAGTTTTCCATACAAGAACTCGTTCCTGGCAGTTCAGTTTGTATGGCAGCTATATCCTATAGTGGTCCGATTTGAAAAATTTGTTCGGAAATTGTTGAGATACTTAGATAATAATCCATGCCAATTTTCTTGACAATATCTTGCCAAATAAAGAAGTTTTCCCTACAAGAACTTGTTTCTGGCAGTTCAGTTTGTATGACAGCTATATCCTATAGTAGTCCGATTTGAAAAGTTTGTTCGGAAATTGTTGAAGTACTTTAGATAATAATCCATGCCGAATTTCTTAACGATATCTTGTCAAATAAAAAAGTTTTTCATTTAAAAACTTGCTTTTGGACGGTCACTTTGTATGACAGCTATATCCAATAATGACTATATTTGAACAATATATACAGGAGTTGTAGCATAGACTTGGGAAATAATCCATGTGAAATGTAATCAATATGTCTTCTTAAATAACAGAGTTTTCCCTACAAGAACTCATTAGGATAGTGCCGTTTGTATGGTAGCTATATGCTATAGTGTTCCGATAACGGCGGTTTCGACAAGTATGCAGCTCCTTGAAGAGATAAAAATGTGTGCAAAACTTCAGATCGATATATGAAAAGCTAAAGGGCAAAATTGCTCGTATATACAGTCAGAGGTATAGACATGGCTAAGCCGTCTAAGCTCATCATGCTGATTATTTATATATGTGACCCGGTCTACGAAAAGGGAGCTAACGTGCGAAAAAAAAAAAATTAAAAAAAAAATTAAAAAAAAAATAAAAAAAAAAATTAAAAAAAAAATAAAAAAAAATGATTTTTTGACACCTAAGCCCCCTTTCCGTAGACCAGGTCACATATTATATATTATAGGGTCTCTTAAGAGGTTACATGGGTTTCCTCGGGTAAACAACAGCCGTTTTCAAGAATTTTTTCTCATATAAAAAAATCAAACATTTTATTTTAATTGCGACGCTATTTCCGGTGACTCCTCGGAAAAAAGATGCGCCCGCGTTGGCAGGATAACTTCGTACAGAAGCAACTTAGAATTTGGATGAAGGAAAATACTGAAAATTGGTTTTTTGACAGACATTTCAACAAAAAAAAATTAAAAATAAATATTAAAAAAATTATTCGTCCAAGTCTTTAAGAATTGTATCTCGAAGACCTGTGTAAAATTTCATGAAGATCGCTTAAGTAGTTCTCAAGAAATCTTGCCGACCGCCGTCAACAACGCAATTTCGAGAAAAACTTTTAAAGACGGCGCACTTACTTGTAGCTTAGCTAACCTCGACCGCACAAGTACTCGAGGCTGTATCTCCAAAAATACAGATTTTTAGAATTTAATAAGATAATAAAAAAATTCGGTTTTTTGAAACCCATGTAACCCCTTTACCAGAAGTTCTCAAGTGGGCAAAACATATATGTACATACATACATAGCTGTCCGGTGTTCGCTCTAAGATTTTCTTGAATAAATATTTATATGTGACCTGGTCTACGAAAAGGGGGCTTAGGTGTCAAAAAATCATTTTTTTTTTTTTGAGTTGTGTTTATATATATTTAGACTGGAGATTGTTTGCTTTTCCATTAAACTTTTCATCTCCTCATAATTTTCACTCAATAATTTCTCCACCAATAGATCAAAATATAAGTAAATAAATCTACTCGCCGGCGTTCGCCACTCGTTATATCATTTTACATGTGTAATAACCTATTTGTTATTGTTTTTTTTTGTGTCATGGCATGGTATAATTGATTTCAATTCATTTGTGCTTAATGCGCGGCAAAAACAAAAAACCAAAAACCGCACACAATAAAATAACAAACCAATAAAAAGTAAAAATAACAACAAAAAGAAAATAAACGAAATTGTAATAAAAAGCGAATGTTCGCTGTCAACGTCAACGTCGGCGCTGAACTCAAATGATTGAGTACAAGTCTTTTGTAAACACATTAAGCGGAGTAGTAAGCACTGAAATACGTACATATGTACATACATACATATGTCGAGTACGAGTAGCAAGATGAAGAATATTAAAAGCGCACACCTACACATATGTACATATGTATGTATGTATGTATGTATTTATTTTGGCATAAGACTGGCAATTGATTGCACAGCTGATACCAAGCCTGCCTTTTTATAAAATATTCTATTTAAGTTATGAGACCTGTGCAAAAATATCACAATTACTAAAATATATAAGTGTGAATATAAGTATATACAACGGCTATTTTTAGTTACACGCAACTTAAATGTGCAGCACAAAGCTTTATGTGTGCATAAATTACGACACAAAGCACGACGGAAGTGCGTAATTTAAACTGCTCGCCGTTTACAAACACAATAAATACCACTTAAGTGGACCATTGCGGGCTTACGAGAACACACATATGTACATGCATACATACATACATACATACGTACATACATACATACAAACATACATACAAACACTATCAGCACACATATCACATCTATGTGTATTCATACAGACTTACATATATACATACATATATGTAAATATGTAAGTATGTATATGCATAAAAGCAAAAGTATTGACATGCAAATTATGTTTGGTTCAAATCTTTATTTTTCAGTTATTTCGCATATTTTTATACCCTTAATAAAGTCTGTTAAGTACCACGAAGCGTGTAACATCCAGTATAGTTCGTTGGATACCCTAGCTGTGTTCGATTCGCCATTTCTCCGTGGAGATTTGATTCAGCGCCGGCAACTCGGACTGACGTTTGGAACGACTTGGCCCGATTTACGTCGGGATCTTAAATTGAAAGCGTACAAAGTACAGCTGGTACAAGAACCGATTGCTACAGAGACTTCGTGGAGAGTTGCTTCGGCGTCGGCAACTCGGACTGACGTTTGGAACGACTTGGTCCGATTTACATCGGGATCTTAAATTGAAAGCGTAGATAGTACAGCTTGTGCAAGAACCGATTGCTACAGAGACTTCGTGGAGAGTTGATTCGGCGTCGGCAACTCGGACTGACGTTTGGAACGACTTGGTCCGATTTGCGTCGGGATCTTAAATTGAAAGTAGAAAAAGTACAGCTGGTGCAAGAACCGATTGCTACACTCTATGGGCTTTTCAAAAGCTACAAAAAGATGCGGCATCTTCAAGCCAAATTTTCTCCAGCGATGAGGCCCTTTCTGGCTCAATGGGTATATAAACAAACAAAATTGCAACATTTGGGACGATTGAGATTCAAGTGCTCCTATTTTATCACAAAAACAAAAAAAAAAAAAAAACAACCGTTAGATGTAGTATGCGGATCAGTGGAATCATCGGCCCATATTTCTTCAAAAATGATAACGGTGAGAACGTGACCATCAATGGCGAACGTTATCTCGCCATAATAATCGATTATTTGATGTCTGAAACCGAAGCTCGTGATACTCGTATTGGCGACATTTTGTTTCAACAAGACGGCGCCACTTCCCACACATCGCATCAATCAACTCAACGGATGAACCATTTGACACCTATCGGAGAACGAAGACGACGGAGCTTCGATCTTTTCCCATTCTATTGTCAGCAATGTCAGATAAGGTTCCTTTTCTTACCAGTTCTTCAGTTTTCTTCAGTTTTGCCAATCCGCTGACAGGCGGCCAATCCTCCATACAAGTTGTATACAAAGTGATGGCGAAGTCAAGCAGTTCTTAACTCATGGTTGCCTGCCCTGAAAGAATGATTGCAGTATTCTCGCCTACCATCATAGTAGCACCAAGGTGGCTACACTCAGGAGTAGCAGCTGGTTGCTGAAAGGTGGACAAGTTTAGAGTTTTTTATTTGTTATGGTAAGGTTTGACTTAAAATCAAAAAGCTGGTCGCGAATCTTAAGTTATATGAACTCCTCTATTTCACGTATAGAAAGACACACAATGAAAGGATTTAAAACTTTTTTTACATAACCTCAAAATTATGGCAAATTATTAAGGAGAAAACGACTTAAATTCGAGAAGATATGAATTTTCATGTCAAAATATCGCATTTTTTAAAGTCAGTTTATAGACTGGAGGAATATACTTTACAGAGTTAGGCATAAGGCAACCTTTTAAGTTGCCGAACCACTGTAGTATACTTCAAACTGCGGTTTTTACTATTGCGAAAGCCGCGGAGCTGACCTCTAATGCCCCTGCAGGCAATTACAGAATCAACACGTAGACGTAGACAGCCAAGCAGCAATGCAGGCAGTGACCTCGTATTGTAAATCGAACAGCAACTTCACTTCTTCTAGCTGCCAGGCCAGAAAGGTAACGGAGGCAATGAAATAGTGGACAATGGTGTACGGGTAACATCCGAAGACGTGATCAACATTGGGAAACCCAAGAATTGTCTATACGACGATCTCGACAGCAGCATGGTCAAATCAAAACACGATGGAACGAGCTACCTGGTTATAAAACTGTAAAAGTCTTGAACAAAACGGTAGAACTGAAGTACACAAAATTCCTATTAGCACTTGATAGAAGAGACTGTGGGAACATGATGGGAATATAATACTAACTGTTTAGTGGTGACACACGCCCGTAAGTTAGGGCTTATAGATCGAAAAGACTGCAGGAAATATCTAGAGCAGCGCATCAGGGAAACAATGGATCGTCTAATGTGTACTTGTCCCGTATTGACAAGACTACGCTGTAATCATCTGGGATCCCCACGGTATGATAAACTGGAGGAGGTATTGCTGGTGAGGCCGCGGAGTCTGTTAAAATTCGCGTCAAGCGCAAGCATTCTAAAGGATGACTACTTCACTTGGATCAAGAAACAAAACTGCACTTACGAAGGAACAAAACCGGTCTAAGCCTGGCTTATTGGTCTACCAGAGGGCTGCTATATATATTTCTGGCCTAGGCAACACTAAGTATTGCCAGGTGCAATCTGACATTTTCATTGGAAAGTTTGATATTTTTTAGCATAACATCACTCAGAACGTTTTGTCATTTAATCGTGAATTGTTTTATTTACAGGGAATTAAAAAATTCATCTCGGCCAAAAAATTGAATTAACTCGTGAACATTTTCGTGCGATCATTTTTCACAACTTTCTACGTGGATTATCACGACAAGAGTGCATCGATGAACTAAAATCTTTGTATGGCTACGAAGCACCATCCTATAGCACTGTGAAAAACTGCTACAACGAATTCAATCGTGGCCGACGCTCGCTCAAAGACGAATTCCGTGAAGGTCGTTCAAAAACAGCCGTTGTGCCAGAAAACATCGATGCCGTATGTGAACTGATAATGCAAGACCGTCATGTAACATACCTACAGATAGAGGCATACCTATGCATTTCTCCCATCAGCATGCATTCGGCCGTAAAAAAGGTTTGTTCTCGTTGGATCCCGCACAATTTAACAATCGCTCAAAAAAAGGCTCGTTTGGATTGGTGTAAGGAAATGCTGAAAAAATACGATCGCGATGCTTCAAAAGACGTTTATAAGATCATCACAGGTAACGAATCATGGATCTATGCGTAAGAGCTCGAAACAAACCAGCAGTCGACCGTGTGGATCTTCCAAGACGAGCCAAATCCAACGAAAGTTGTTCGTGGAAGAAGCACTTCGAAGCAAATGGTCGCCTGTTTCTTCGGCAAAACTGGTCATGTGGCGACTGTTCCGCTTGAGCAACGTAAGACGGTCAATTATGAGTGGTACACCATCATTTGTTTACCTGAAGTCTTTGGAGAATTTCGAAAAACAAACAAGAGAAGACGAATCATTGTGCACCATGACAATGCGAGCTCTCACACATCGGCTCAAACCAGCGCCTTTTTGACCGGTCAAAACGTCGAATTGATTGGTCATCCGCCGTACAGCCCTGACTTGGCACCCAATTACTGCTTTTTATTCCCACACATCAAGAAAGTAATGCGTGGTCAACGATTTTCGTCGCCAGAAGATGCTGTTGAAGCATTCAAAAACCATGTTTTGTAGGTGTCTCAATCGAAGTGGAAAAAGTGCTTCGAAAATTGTTTTGAGCGCATGCAAAGGAGTATAAATCTTGATGGAGAATATTTTGAAAAACAATAAAACCATTTTCGTTGATAAATATTCATATTTCCATTATTAGGCCAGATATATACTTATATAGCAGCCCTCGTATTATGTTATTGCCTAGCTCATAATTAAACAAAAGCATCTAGTATGAAGTTAAAAATAGCACACACTTTTATATTAATAAACCGTAATCACTTTGACCATTAGTCATATATTACAACAACTTATCCAACACAACAAATAGAAATATAAAAGTGCACAAGTATGCCATTACTTGCAAAAAAATATCCACTCCTCAAATAATTAACACAAACACTCACTAGTGTGTATAGTGTATGAGTGCATGAGTGTTTTATAGTGCAAGTAAATAAATTACATATTTTAATCTCGTGCGAAAACACGACATTTTCCCTAGTCTCTATTTGATATTCACAGCAATGGAAAATTTTGCAAACTGATTGCATTATTTGTCAACAGCTCGGCTCCATTGCTTCGTGAGAGAAACTGCAAGAGCATTAACATATTGATGTACATACTATATACATATGTACATAGATACATATGTGCATAAATCACAGATACGACAGATTCAAAAGAAAAAAATGTGAGTAAATAAAATGCATAAAAACGCTAGTGAGTGAGCTGGAAGTGTGAGCAATTAATTGCTGCTTCATTAAATGATGCCAGTAACTGCGATATGTACGAGTATGTACGAGATGTACTCGTATGAATGTATGTACGTCTGAAAGTACCGTTTTCTCAATGTCTGGTTAGCCACCAACTGTCAGTTAAGTGCCGGTTAACTTAACCATTACTATTTCTTTTGGTAAGGAACCTTTTTTTTTGGCGTCCAAACTGACTTTTTGTAGGCGAGTAAACGAAGAAGGTACCGTGTCGCTCACGCTAGATAAAAGTCGCTTGATTTTAACATTATCTGTTATTAATTGCTCAAATCTTAGTCAGTGGTGGTCTACCTTTGGTGAGCCAGAAGACAAGACGACGATATTGGTTTCGGTCTCTTCGACTAAACAACTCAACACTAAAGTGAAACTGACGTTAGCCGCCTCAACAGATTTGTGATCGGCTTTTATATTCAATTTTATAGCAGTTCTAAGTACCACTATGAACCGGCTATAAGATGTTCAGGTGAGAGATGGTATAATTCATGAGATGGTCGATCCTAACAGGACCATCTGAAACTGAGGTGAGCCACCACAACAGATTTGTGAGGATTTTAATTTTTATGAACAATTTTATAGGAGTTTTAGGCATCCCAACCGTTCGGCTATAAGCTCTTCTAGTGACATGCTTGCCATAATCTGTTATTAATCAAATATTTAGCGTTTATCGATAAAAAAAAATGGAAAACGTCGAGTCTCCTCCGTCATGTAAGCACTGTTTCGATTGCACAGGAGCTAAACATGGCTCAGAAAACTGTTTGAAGCTACTTTAATAAAGCTGCATATAAAACTAAGCTCGTTATATGGGTGACACAAGAGTTAACGCAAAAACCTCTTAGACTTAATTTCAGCAGATGCTTATTGGTGACAAAAGAGTGAGTTATTAAAGACAACATCAAGCGAAAACGGTCGCGGACGCGGTCGAATCGCGGTGATGCAAATGTTGCTGGCTGAGCCAGGATTTATGGACGTGTGGAGCTTGCCGCATGTTTGCTTGGATTGGCGGGGAATCATCTACTACGAGCTGCTCCTCTATGACCAAACAATTGCAACATCTGAGAAAAGTAATAGCCCAGTAGTGAACAATAGACAATAGAAGGAAAATTGTTAGCACGAAACTGGTTTTTTGAAGGAACAAAGAAAGTACCGAGCCGAGCCAGGAAAACACATCGTTAGCGACTCATCAGAACTTCCGGGGGCCTGGGTGGTGTGCTTTAATGCATCCACCTCTCAGTTTGAATCTGATATCGAGTGGTTATTACCTGTTTCCAGCTATAGTGAATTATTTTACTGGGGAAAAATTCGTCTGAAGAGAAGCTTATAAGAATCGACTGTCGATTTTTTACCAATACAGAAGAGGGTTTCTATGAGCGTGGCATTATGAAATTTCCTCAAAAATGCCAACAAGTTATTAAAGAAAATGATGCCAACTTCAACGAAAGCGAATAACTTTAACAGTACTATGTAAATAAAACTTTAAATTTAGTGCCTTTCGCAACACCATCACCCATCTTGAGACCCAGCTTTTATTATTAGGTAATATTCGACCAAATAGACCACGTCCAGCATGCAGCCGTAGCTGAGAGTTTACACGAAGACCGTGGAGAGTCGACTCGACGCCGTTCACAGCAACACTGACTGACGCTTGGATTGACTTGGCGCATTTTACGTCGAGATCTTAAATTGAAAATATATAAAATACAACTTGTGGAAGAACTGAAGCCACTCAACCTTCTTAAACGACATAGCTTCGTTCTATATGCTCTTGATTATCGCGCCATAATAACCGACAACTTGATATCTGAAATTGTAGCTCATGTTCTCGGCGACATTTGATTTCAACAAGATGGCGACACTTAAGATAATTTTACATTTTCAAAAAATAAATACGAAAGCATGCTCTTTAAACATTCTATTTCCAAATTAAAATTGAAGAGTCTGGGTTTTTTTCTTAAAAAATTATAATTTCATATTTTGGGCCGGACGATTGGCCATCGAGGTCGAGTGTTATCACATCGTTAGACTTTTCCTGTGGGGATATGTAAAGTCTAAAGTCTATGTGGACAATCTCGGTTCGATTCAGAAATGCTAAAAACGAGTCATCGAAAACTGCCGCGGCCAACATTTTCAAAAAATAAATACGAAAGCATGCACTTTCGAATGATTATGAACATTCTTTTTCCAAATTAAATTTGAAGAGTCTGGGTTTTTTTCTTTAAAAAATTAGGGAACTTCGAAATGAATCATCCTTTTTTTTTTTACAAGCATATGTGACCTGGTCTACGAAAAGGGGGCTTAAGTGTCAAAAAATCATTTTTTTTTTTTTTTTTTTTTGACAGCGGGCTTTTTTGTAGACCAGGTCACATATACTTATTACGTACGTTTGTATGTATCTGCCTTTAACAGCAACCACTGCTTACGTACCCAAATAACGTAAATAAGAGTGATGAAAATAGTTCAAGAGTAAACACAGCGGACTACGTGCAGAAACGCACATGGATTGGGTTTAACGTCCAGGCAGCGACACAATGCAACCACAACAAAGGAACCACAAAAATGTTTTATAATTGCAATAGTTTAATTTAGTATAATTTTTTAGCTGATTCATACATATTTACATATGTATGTGCTTATTATTCCAAGCAACAGTTTCAACAATTGCATTATAAGTTTTTTTTTTATTTATTTATTTTTTTTTTATTTAATTTTTTTATATTTAATTTTTTTTATTTAATTTTTTTTTATTTAATTTTTTTTTATTTAATTTTTTTACATTTTTATTTTTTTGTTTTTATATTTAATTTTTTACATTTTAATTTATTTTTTTTTATATATCATTCTTTTTTATTATTATTATTATTATTATTATTATTATTATTATTATTATTATTATTATTATTATTATTATTATTATTATTATTATTTTTATTATTATTATTATTATTATTATTATTATTATTATTATTATTATTATTATTATTATTATTATTATTATTATTATTATTATCATTATTATTATTATTTTTTTTTTTTGGTTTTTTTTTTTTTTGAAAGAACAGATAATGCAATCAACAATTTTCAATACGTAGGTATGCAACTTCATACTTACATATGTACAGTGTGCATCACAAAAATAAATGAGAGGCAATTTGGAAAAGTAAAAGTAGTTCTGTTATTAAAAAATAGTAGAAAAATATAAAAAAAAAAGAAAAGAACAAAAAATAAGGAAAGATCTGGGTGACCAGAAATATTTGATGCAAAGGAGCAGCGTATTATAACACGCACTGGCTAACCCGAAGAAAAGTGCAACTAAAGTGAGTTACGAAACTGAAAATGAGACTGGTAAAATCTGCAGTCCCCAAACTATGCGTCGAGTGCTGTATGATGATGGCGACCATG